>JACXGK010007486.1:0-25177 GCA_016801125.1 Novumbra hubbsi | reverse complement strand
GACATAGAGCCAGGAAGAGGGCATGTGGCTTGTCATTAAACCTACATTAACAGGAGAGGGCTGGAGAGAGCTAGACATAGAGCCAGGACATGTGGCTTGTCATTAAACCTACAGTAACAGGAGAGGGCTGGGCAGAGCTAGACATAGAGCCAAGACATGTGGCTTGTCATTAAACCTACAGTAACAGGAGAGGGCTGGAGAGAGCTTGACATAGAGCCAGGACATGTGGCTTGTCATTAAACCTACAGTAACAGGAGAGGGTTGGAGAGAGCTTGACATAGAGCCAGGACATGTGGCTTGTCTTGCTGACACTTTCACATGAAAGCCGGGACCATCAACTAGTCCCTAAAGTTTTAAAGCACAATATACCGTATATATTATACTGAAAATAGGGTTTTAGTTTTCGGTAACTAAAATAAATTGAACCTCAATAGGATGTCAGCTGAAAGTTATTCGAATAAATAAATCCCTAACTGAAAGCATTTCCATTTATAAATACAAAGACACGTGAACGTGTAGCAATGTAATCAAGGTTTGAAATGATTCATTCATTGTCAAACACCATATTTGTTTGGGATTCTAGCGTCAGTTTACAGAGAACAAATGATTTATAATTACGTTCCGGCCCCCCACCCAGAACATCTGCTCAAGAACAGAAATAACATTCCTGGGTTGAATCTAGTTGACGATATCTGCTCTGCAGTGTGTGCATTTCTGATCATCCTTATGTTGGGATGAAGCCATCTGCATTACGGCTACAGAAATGCACAGATAATAGTTTGAGCACCTGAGCAGGATGTTTGCTCAAACATTCAGATTAAATTGAATAAAGTTAATTAATGTAATCATGTAGGGCATGAAAAAAGTATATATTCCAAATCTTGCACAACTATATCTACTAATTGTCAAGCAACTACTTCATTCAGGAGAGCTGGTTCAGAGCTACAACGAAATTGGGAGCCATCCTGGACCCCCAGAATAGGTCTGAGATCCACATTTATTGAGAATAGTCTACGACTGTGACTGGGTCATTTATTAGTTTTAGGTTATACTCTGACTCTGTTCACCTCCCATGACAGATAGTTTTGCCCCGGATGAGAACTTGTCAGTTTGCACCAGCCTTTGAAGTTCGTTAATATCTAGGGGATGACGGTGATGCAGCCTGCCAGAATATTCTTAAAGGTACAGCTGTAGAACTGTTCCAGGAACATCCAGGCTCCTATGTTCTGACATGCTATCTTGATGTGTGTGGACCGTGTTAGTTTGTTAGACATGTGGACTCCAAGGGCCATGAAGCTCTCTATTTACTCCATTTCAGCGCAGCTGATGTGGAAGGTGACATTTTGCCCTTTTCCCATAATTCACAATCAGCGGTTTTGTCCAGATGAGAAAGATTGTTGTCCTGGCAGTACCTTAACTTTCTATAGGCTGTCAGGTCAAAGGTCCACCACACAACCCTGTTAAAGTAAGAGTAACTTTACTCAATGAAGAAGCAACAATTAAAATGCAAAGCATGTAGAAAGTGCAAGCATTAGTTCACAAAAGATAGGGAGTTGGGGTACTGTGGGGTCTCTGGATCCTTTTTAAAAAGTGGGCAGGGATTTTGCAGCCTAGCTTCAAGAGGTTAATTCTAACCAAGACAGATCTGACAAAGAAGACAGCGATTTTTTACAGGGAGCTGCCCTGCTGGGTGGAATCCCAAAAAGAGCAGAGGTGGTAGAACAGAGCAATCCCAGTCTGAGTAGGGATCAGGGCTTCCAATATTGCCTGATGGTAGAAAGGGGTATTCCCAATCAAGGTGAATCCTGAGATGAAACTGGAGCAGAAGGGCTTCATCTTAAATAACTTTTCATGGCACTTCTCCACCTTTTTCACAACTGTAAAAGAGTCAAGAATAAAACCAATTAAGAGCTATGGTGTTTTCACTTTCAGTTGACCAGCTGTTGAACAAGATCCCTTCATCTTCTCTTCCTGCAGCCGCATTGAAGCTGGAGGTGGCAGTGGACAACGGAGCCACAACTCTGAACCACTCAATGGCAATGGTGCAGCGCTTAGAGGTCCTGCTGGCCCAGGGCAATGGCAGTGACGTGGCCTTACGAGTGCAGACAGTGAACACGGACGAGGTGAAGGTCATCCAGGCACACACGCTGGTGCTCACTCTGCAGAGCGAGGTGTTTGAGGAACTGCTTCTCAGTCGTAACACCAGCACTGTCGTCCTGAGAGAGCCTGCTGACTGTGCAGCAGTCTTTGACAAGTTCATCAGGTGAGGGGGCTAAGGGGGCGAAGGGGAGGGAATGAGTACACAGATATGGGAGATATGGCAAATTGGGATTGGGATAATGATAGCACAGGGTTATTTATTCTTTTTTTTAAACAAAGATACTTCTGCTTATGTTCAGGAATGATTGCAGACACGTCAAGTCTTCCGTTTGCTTGTAGGTACCTCTACTGCGGTGACATCTCTGTGCGTCTGGACCAGGCGATCCCTTTGCACAAGCTGGCCAGCAAGTACCATGTGTGGAGCCTCCAGCAAGGTCTGAACCAGTACATGACGGGGCACCTGTCCAGTGACTCTCCGACGGGCCACGTGGTGAGCTGGTATCAGTACGCCATGCAGATCGGGGACATGAATCTGAGGGACAGTTGCCTCCAGTACCTCTCCTGGAACCTGACGTCGGTGTTGCAGAGCGGCGAGTGGGGCTCCATCAGCGCCGACCTGCTGCTGTCCCTGCTGCAGCGCTCCGACCTCATCCTGCAGAGTGAGCTGGAGCTGTACGAGGCGCTGGAGTCCTGGATTGGCGCGAACCAGCCGACCAGCGTGACGGTGGAGAGCGCACTGAAGCAAGTGCGCTACGGGATGATCCCACCGCAGCACCTGTTTCGCCTGCAGAAGCAGTCGCCGCTCATGCTGAGGTACTACGAGTCGATCCGCGACCTGCTATTCCTGGCCTTCCAGTTCCACTCGGCATCGCCCGTCCAGCTGGCCAAGTACTTCGATGTCAACTGCAGCATCTTCACCCCGCGCAACTACCTGTCGATGTCGTGGGGCTCACCCTGGGTTATTAACAACCCCACCCGTGACGACCGCAGTTTCAGCTTCCAGACACAGCTTGGCCCCAGTGGGAGTGACGCCAGTAAGCGGGTGACCTGGAACGCCCTGTTCTCCCCGCGCTGGCTCCCGCTCACCGTGCGCTCCGCCTTCGCCAACGAGATGCAGGCCACGCGCACCGACGGCGGACGTCCACGCATCATCGTCACCCCGGCCACTTCCAGCCCCGACTTCGCCGGCGTGAGCTTCCAGAAGACGGTGATTGTGATGGCAAGACAGGGAGGGAAAATGGTGGTCCGCCACGTCTACAACTTCCACCAGAGCACCGAGGAGGCTGGGGACTTCTTGGTGGATGCCGACCTTCAACGACGGGCATCCGAGTACCTCATCGACAGCTCCCTCTACCTGCATGTTGTGGTAAAGCCCCTCTACCATAGCCTCATCGTGGCCCGGAAGTAAGCCTTAGGCCAAAAGGTTGTCTTGGCCTCAATAACCAACCATTCACTAGATGGTCAAATGTCGAAAATAAGGTATATTGTAAAAGATTGACTTTGACAAAATGTAGGTATAAGGGTTAAGGTAAGCAATGTGTTAGGGTTAGGGCTAGTTTTAAAATTAGATGTAAAGTACGTTATCAAAAAATACTGGGTTTTTTACTTTAAAACTTCCGTCCACATAGAGACGATTGTAAACATCAGTGGTCTCTTTGTCCCCTAGCCTGTAACACAGGCAAACACTGTTCCTAGCAACACACTCATATCGTAACTCATATATTTTAGCCTGGTACTGGGCAACAAAACTAAATGGTGCTCTTAGCAGTCATGGTTAAATGCCTTTTCATCTGTTTTAGCTTTACAAACGGTGTCTACTGCCAGGTGTAACTATCCTACAGTGCTATCAGAACATATTTAGACCCCATAACTTTGCTGCATCTCCCAGGACCTATCACATTGTTAGGTAGCAGGTTGTTCATGATGCTCCAAGCTCCTGTTTTCAGCAGACTTAGCCCTTTGGATTCAGGCCTAAACAGTTTAATGTTGGTCTCATAAGACCAGAGAATGTTCTTCCTCATGCTTCAGTGTCCATCATGACATCTCTGGAGTGGCTTCCATGTAGCCACTTCACTATAAAGGCCTGATTGACAGAGTGCTGCGGAGGTAGTTGTCCTTTTGCAGATTCATTCTCCAGTCTCTTCAGAGAAACTCAGAATTCTTGTTGGAGTGGCTGTTGGGTTTTTGTTTAGCTATTCAACCAAGCCCCTTTTAGCTTGAGTGCCCAACTTTCACCAAACTAAACATTTAAAAGCAGTTTTTTGCTTAGTCATTGTTTGGTATTCTGATGGTAAAAGAAAATATATAATAAATTAAGTCTACAACACAAAAATATTGCCAAGAGAAAGTGAAGGGATCTGAGTATTTCCTGAAGGCACTGCATTACAATCAATGCTTAAAATGAAAGACTATGAGTGAAAATCCCTTCACATTGTTTCCTACCCCGACAAAGTCTTTTTTAAATATTCATGTACATTCTTGGCCATTTCCTTTATGGTCCCTGATTACAGGAAAGGTGTATTCTCATCACATGTTTAATTAATTTATTTTTACATCACTGTTCGTATTTGGTATTGTTTTCATCAGCTGAACTATAACTTTTCTGGTGCTGACCAAGCCCTGCAGGATCAAGAGAAGCTTGTTTAATTTATTTGCAGATTTACGTCACACCATATGTACTGTACAAGACAAGGAACTTGCATACATTAGTTATAATTACACATATACATTTACACGCCTATATGTTATCGCCATACTCAGTGAACAGCAAAAGAACATACCAGTGTTTCTTCCAAAACCATTGAACTATGAGTAATTACCCTGCTTTTCTTTACATGATGGGGAGTATTTTTAATGAATCTTTAGCTTTAACACAGTTTTAGTGCTATTAGGACTGTCTGTTAGTGGGGTTAGGGTTATCTTTTAAATGTAACAGTTATTAGTTTGTGTAACTATTTCTCAATGTTATTTTCATAGATCCTGAAATAAAAAATATATTATCCCCAGTCTGTAATTGGTCTGTTTACTTGATTTGTGAAAACATATGAAAACCACAATTCTGTGTCACTGCGCTTTGGACTCAAGTCATATATTCATGACCAATAGAATGTTGCGTTTGCCTTGCATGATTGCATCAAATGGTATACGTGCATAACATGTGTTGCACATATATATGGTATACACTATATGGACAACGACATTGGGCCACATCTCTTAATCATTGAATTCAGGTGTTTCATGCAGTCCCATTTCCACAGGTGTATAAAATCAAGCACCTAGCCATGCAGTCTGCCTTTACAAACTTTTGTAAAAGAATGTGTTGTTCTAAAGCTCACTGAATTTGAGTGTGGTACTATAATAAGATGCCACCATTGCAGCATGTCAGTGCAAGTGGAATTTCTTCCCACCTAGATATTACACAATCAACTGTAAGGGGTTTTATTACAGTGAAAGCGTTTTGGAACCACAGCAACTTAGTCACAAAGTGGCAGACCACGTGAAGTTAAAGGGCGGGTACGGGTATCTGGAGCAGTGGAAACATGTTCTGTGGAATGACGAATCACGCTTCTCTGCTGGCAATCTTATGGACTTGTCTGGGTTTGGCGAATGCCAGGAGAATGTTTCCTGTAGAAGAGGGATAATGCTATGGGGTTGTTTTTCTGAGGTTGCCCTAGGGCCCTTAGTTCCACTGACGGGAATTGTTAATGCCTCAGCTTATCAGGACATTTTTGAAAATTCTACTTCCAACTTTGTCGGAACAACTTGGGGAAGGTCCTTTTCTGTTAAAGCAGTACTGTGCCCCAGTGCACAAAGCGAGGTCCATAAAGGCTTGGTTGGATGAGTTTGGTGTGGAAGAACTTGACTGACCCGCACAAAGCTCTGACTGCAAACCAATCGAACACCTTTGGGATGAACTGGAACGGATATTGTCTGACCTCACCAATGCTCTTGAAGAAAATGGCAGAAAAATTACAACAGACACACTCCAAAATCTTATAGAAAGCCTTTCCAGAAGAGAGTAAGCTGTTATAGCTGCAAATGGGGGGACCAACTCGACATTAATGCCTATGGATGTAGAATGAGATGTTATAAATGCTCTTGTAGGTGTAACATGTTGGTGTCCCAATTTGGCCATATAGTGTATAAACACCCATCCGCCATAACATTAGGACCACCTGCCTCATAGTTTGTAGGTCCCCCTTTTGGCGCTAAACCGGCCCTGACCTGACAAGGCCTGGACTCCACTAAGCCTCTGAAGGTGGGCTGTGGTATCTGACACCAAGACAGCCCTGACCCATCGAGGCCTGGACTCCAATAGACCTCTGAAGGTGTGCTGTGGTATCTGGCACTAAGACATCCCTGATCCATCGAGGCCTGGACTCTACTAGACCTCTGAAGGTGTGCTGTGGTATCTGGCACCAATACATCCCTGACCCATCGAGGCCTGGACTCTACTAGACCTCTGAAGGTGTGCTCTGGTATCTGGCACCAAGACATCCATGGACTATACTAGACCTCTGAAGATGTGCTGTGGTATCTGACACCAAGACATACCTGACCCATCGATGCATGGACTCTACTAGACCTCTGAAGGTGTTCTGTGGTATCTGGCACCAAGACATACCTGACCCATCGATGCATGGACTCTACTAGACCTCTGAAGGTGTGCTGTGGTATCTGGCACCAAGACGTTAGCAGCAGATCCTTTAAGTCCTGTAAGACGCAAGGTGGGGCCTCCATGGATCTGACTTGTTTGTCCATCACATCCAACAGACCCTCAATTGGATTGAGATCTGGGGAATTTGGAGGCAAAGTCAACACCTTGAACTCGTTGTTGTGTTCCTCAAACCGTTTCTGAACCACTTGTGCTTTGTGGCAGGGTGTAAGGGTTGTGCCTGAACAGGGCGGTGGGAGGATCCAAACGCACGACTGAGGGAGCAACCCCTGAACTGAATCGATGTACCGATCCGTAGTGGTAAACGTCAAGGAGTTGAGGTGCAGATGTGTATATATATATATATATATATATATGGAGCGAACAAAGGCTGGAAAGCCAAAAGCTACGTAGAAACGCAGGAGTCAAAAAAACAAAAAAACAAAAAACCTAATACCAACGAGAGTGTCCACGGGGAATGGACCCACGTAGCGCGGAGCCAGTTTTCCGCGATGCAACACGGAGAGGGAGGTCACGTGCCAGCAGCCACACGCGCTGCCCAGGTGCGTAGGCCGGTGCAGGGGAACGGTGCCGGTCGGCCGAACGCTTGGAAGCGGCAGAGGCGCTCAGCAAACCTCACGACAACGGCGGAGATGGGCGTGGACCGACGGAACAGCCACGTCATGTTCCTGAGCAGGAAACAGAGGCGGAGGGTATCCGTGACAAACGTGGAATGGGGACATCCCCGAGGAGGCGTTCACCAGGGTATTGTGAGCGTACTCCACCTGCGGCAGGTGGGTGCTCCAGTTGGTCTGGTCTGCTGAGGTGACCGTGCGCAAGGCTTCCTTCAACTCCTGATTGGTTCGTTCGGACTGGCCATTTGACTGGGGATGGTAGCCAGACGTCAGGCTCACGGTGGCACCTAGCCCGTGGCAGAAAGCCTTCCACATCTGGGAAGCGAACTGGGGTCCGCGGTCCGTCACTACGTCTCGAGGAATGCCGTGGGGACGGAGAACGTGTGATACCAGGAGGTCAGCCATCTCGCGGGCAGAGGGCAGTTTGGGTAGAGCCACGAAATGCGCCATCTTGGAGAACCGGTCCACAATCGTCAGGATGGCATCATACCGTTGGAGAGGGGAAGACCGGTGACAAAATCCATGGCGATGTGTGACCTAGGACGGCACGGAATAGGTAGGGGCTGCAATAATCCAGCAGGAGGATAAGTGGACGTCTTGCTCCGAGTGCACTAGGGGCAGGCAGACACAAACTCCTATGCATCTCGGGATAACGTGGGCCACCAAAAATGCTGTAGGAGAAACGACTGCGTTCTATTCACTCCCGGATGGCAGGTCAGACGGGAGGAATGTGACCACGTGAGTACCTCCTTGCGCACTGAATCGGGAACAAAGAGCCGATTCGGAGGTCCAGTGCCAGGGTCCGGCTGGAGCGTTCGCGCATGTCGTATAGTGTTCTCAATCTCCCAAGTGAGTCCCACCATGAGACACGAGGGAGGGAGAATGGGTGCCGGTGCGTCTTCCTTCGCCTCAGATGCATGGACCCGCGAGAGTGCGTCTGGCTTGGTGTTACGCGACCCAGGGCGATACGTGAGCTGGAACGCGAACCGGTCAAAAAACAGCGCCCAGCGCGCTTGCCTGGGATTCAGTCGTTTCGCCGAGTGAAGGTATTCCAGGTTCTTGTGGTCCGTCCACACCACGAACGGTAGGTACGCTCCCTCCAACCAATGACGCCATTCCTCCAAGGCGAGTTTCACTGCGAGCAGCTCCTTGTTTCCAACGTCATAATTCTTCTCTGCAGGGGACAGCTTCCTCGAGAAAAACGCGCACGGATGCACCTTGTGGTCACCAGCGGAGCGTTGGGACAACACCGCGCCCACTCCAGTATCAGACGCGTCCACCTCCACGATGAACTGCAGAGACGGGTCCGGTTGGACAAGGATGGGGGAGGAGGAGAAATGACGCTTGAGTTCTGTGAAGGCGGACTCAGCCGCGGTGGTCCATTGGAAAGGTCAGTTCAATCTGTAAGGGTTGTGCCTGAACAGGGCGGTGGGAGGATCCAAACGCACGACTGAGGGAGCAACTCCTGAAATGAATCGATGTACCGATCCGTAGTGGTAAACGTCAAGGAGTTGAGGTGCAGATCTATATATATATATATATATATATATATGGAGCGAACAAAGGCTGGAAAGCCAAAAGCTACATAGAAACGCAGGAGTCAAAAAAAACTAATGCCGACTGTGAAAACACTAGCTGAGTATTTAGTTTGAACTGACACTGGGCAAAGGGAAACAGGTGACTAAGTATGGACAGTGATCATTGTGATGAGGGACAGGTGTGCGCAGGTGGCCAGGTGCTTGATGACAGTGTGATTTGTGACTGGGAGGAGCACATCGCTCACAGGCCACCAGAGGGCGCGAACGGACCAGAAACAGTCAGGTAGGGTGGAACCCTGACACAGGGTGCATTATCCTGCTGAAAGAGCCCAATGCCATCAGGGAATACTGTTTCCATGACAGGGTGTACATGGTCTGCAACAATGCTTAGGTAGCTGATACGTGTTAAAGTAAAATCCACATGAATGGCAGGACCCAAGGTTTCCCAACTGAACATTTCACAATGCATTATACTGATTCCACTGGCTTGCCTTCTTCCCATAATGCATCCTGGTGCCATGTGTTCACCAGGTCAGCCTACGTGATGTAACAGAAAACGTGATTCATCAGACCAGGCCACCTACTTCCATTGCTTTGTGGTCCAGATCTGATGCTCACATGCCCATAGTAGGCCCTCCTGTCAGGGGACTGGGGTCAGCATGGACACCCTGACTGGTCTGCGGCTGCTCTGCCCCGCACACTACAAACTGAGATGCACTGTTTGTTCTGACACCATTCTATCAGAACCAGCATTCACTTTTACAACAATTTTAGCTTTAGTATCACGTCTGTTGGATTGTCCCACACAGACCAGCCCTACTGACAAATGCAGACTGGGAACAGCCCACAAGTAGTTTTGGAGATGCTCTGACCCAGTCGTCTAGCCATCACAATTTGGCCCTTCGAGACCTTGGGTCTAGAAGGTTCTATCTGCGCAAAGCATAGTTCTGAGATATTGGGCATCAACGTTTTCACATCCCAGATCTCAGAACCTTTTTTAAATTAATACTTCTTACCTACCCCATTAAGATCCACATGCTAAAGAAACCCAAAGTGCAGAGTATTAAAATCCAAATACATTAGTAAATCCGTTTTATTAAGGCGGTGCAATTGCAGATAGAACCTTATGGTTCGGAAATGTCTCAATCTAGATTGAGCAATAAGGTTCAGACATCACTAAATCAGACATTTTTATTTGAATATATATAATAGAATAGCACTTTTTTTACAAGAAAGGGTTCACTATGTATCATGAAATACATTACGTCAATTTAATTTGATAGTAAATTTCTGTATATATCTCAATATATAACAAAAGAGAAAAACAGGATTATGAGTTTTGGTATTTATTTGTAGTATCAAAATTTCATTTAGACTTTAGTTCTTATCTTGAACACAACTTATGATTCCATAATACATTAATTATTACATGCAACATTTAATTTCATATATCTTATTAACTGTTGTTTTAAAGCATGTTTAATAATTATATTGCTTAATGTAAACATAATAACACAAAACGTGTAAATACTATATTATAAAAGCATCTTTGAGTTTTGTTTTGTTTTTCATTTAATGCATGCTGAATGGAATTGGGTGAGGACAAGTTGGGCCTTTTGAGAAAATCAGATCTGTTTTTTTTAAGATTGGAAATCTTTAGAATCTTTCTTTTTTATTTGAATGACAGTGTATGGGTGCTTTCGGTTTGCTTTGAGAAGGATGAGGATGGAGTTCAGCAGTGGCCAGCAGTGGATGAGGAAAGAATTCAGCAGTGGCCATTGTCTTTTTAGTGTTGCTGTGCATATTGTCCACTTCTTGGACAGCTGAATGGCCTGGAGTTGAGAATTTCTTGGTAGCCTTTTTCATGTTTGTGTATTTGGTCAGCATGTCTAACACTGCCAAGGACATAATTGAGTTGCGGTTTTGTTGCTGTCACTCCATGTTACTATTTCTTTCGCTCCTGGGTGGTCTTTCACTATTCATTATTTACTGGTTTTTGACTGATAGCAAGTGTGCCTAAATAGAATGGCTTGCAAACTCGAACTATGATAACTAGGTAGTTAGCCGGCTGACACCTCTATTTCCAGAAATAATAGTGCTGGACTAGCGCTAACTAGCGCTAAGGCTAACTTTTTGACATTATTACTTAGCTAGCTAGGGGCTTACCATATTGATGAAGCCAATTTGCTTCAGATTGCTGAAGGGTTAGGAATGGAGCTAGATTGTATAGCTATTTACACCACATCTCCATCGCTATCTGAGGGCTGAAACTTTTTATAAGTTCAATTACTGTCATCACTAAAAAGATTTCCTTGTCTTCCATAAAAACATACATGTAATGAGTTTAAATAGAAAATATAACAAATGGAATAGGGACTATATAGTCAAGATAAAGATTTGTTTTTTATTGAAGTTCTTTTGTCCAGACTTCTTCTGTCCATTGTCTGTGTGCCAACCTTAATCTTAAACTCACACCTGCCTGCTACCGTTCCTGAAGACGTTATGCATTGGTGGTGCCCCGATCCCGCAACTAAATCAACTTTAGGAGAAGGTCCTGGCGCTTGCTAGACTTTCTTTGGCACCATGAAGCCTCCTTCACAACAACTGAACATCTCCTTGAAGTTCGTGATGATCCGATAAACGGTAGATTTAGTTGCAATCTTACTAGCAGCAATATCCTTTCCTGTGAAGCCCTTTTTTGCGAAGCAATAATGACTGCACGTTTCCTTGCAGCTAACCATGGTTAACAGAGGAAGAACAATGATTTCAAGCCCCACCCTCCTTTTACAGCGTACAGGCTGTAATTCTAACTCAATCAGCATGACAGAGTCATCTCCAACCTTGTCATCAGCGTAGGGTCTGAGGATTTCATTCCGGTACCAATCAGCAGTCAGGGTACTAAACAGCAGTGGTTGGCTAGCACGTGGAGGTCTGTGCGACCCTCCAAGGACATGCCTCCCCAGACCATAACTGACCCATCACCAAACCTGTCATGCTGGATGATGTTGCAGGCAGCATAATGTTCACCACTGCATCTTCAGTACGTAACATTAATTAAAGGATGTTTTTGTGATACAGTAGCTAAAACCTACTTGTTGACAGTTTAGGCTAACCCAGACATCATTTGTAGGTTTATTGCGTGAGTGGAGTACCCAACCAAGAAAAACATGAAACTGGATAATACATTATTTCAGGAGAGCTCACAATGTCACTGTGATGGTACGTCAGTCGCCAAGGCAGAGCCTCTGCCCCTCCAGGCTACCTCATCAGTGAAGGCAAAAAAAGCACAAAAATGTCTGGTGCTACCGTATTGCCAAGAAGGCCCCTAGTCGAACTTCGAATGGATGTGTGAGTTAATTAATATAACGTGTGTGTGTTTTATATCATAGTACCCAGTACCCCCCAAAGATCACATTATTAACCACCTTGTTAATTTTGTTTAATTGTTTTGTTAGCTAGTTAGTCACTGTATTATTATTAATACTTTTCAGTTAACTGCTAATCGATTTTTGTTGTGGTTTAAATGAGAAGACACGGGTGGATGTGGGGAACACCTACAGAAACAACATGAAGTGTAGATTGTTTATCTCGTCGTCATGGCACCTGTCAGTGGGTGGGATATATTGGGCAACAAGTGAAACGTTTGTCCTCAAAGTTGATGTGTTAGAATCAGTAAAATGGCCAAACGTAAGGATCTGAGCGACTTTGATAAGGGTCAAATTGTGATGGTCCCTGCCTGTGTTGGTGGCAAAGGGGTTATTTCTGACCAGTGTATTACAATGAACTAGTAATAACTACTGTTATGTATTTGTGTGGATGCCCACACTAATTTAAAAGAGCAAGTGTCTGTGGCCACCACCTGCAACATCATTCCCTTTTTGGAGGCTGTTGTGGTGTTGTTTTTCTAGTGCTTTTCATTGGCACTAAAACAGGTGACATTGATTCACAATTGCTTTATGTTTCCAAACTGGGCAGACTGATATCCCTGCTGTCTAACTGACTATGTGTTATAATGTGTTGATTATGTGTTCCCTTTTTTGAGCAGTGTACAGTGCATCTGTAAATAATTCACAGTGCTTCACTTTATCCACACTTTGTTATGTTACAGCATTTTTCCAAAATTGTTTCAAATACTTTTTCCCTCAGAATTCTACACATAATATACTAAAGAACGTTCATATTTTTCATAGAAAAATAATAAATATAATAGCAAAATATAAATATAAAATATAAGAGCAAAAATTAAGAACGAAAATATAAACATATAAATAAGTACTTACAGCCTTTGCTCAATAATTTAATAATTTCAGCCTCAAGTACTTTTCAGTATGATGCTACAAGCATGACACACCTATTTTTGGGCAGTCTCTCACATTCTTCTTGCAGGACCTCTCAAGATCCATCAGGTTGGATGGGGAGTGTCGGTGCACCTCCATATTCAGATCTCTCCAGAGATGTTCAATTGGGTTCAAGTCTGGGCTCTGACTGGGCCACTCAAAGATATTCACAGAGTTGTCCCGAAACCACTCCTTTGTTATCTTGGCTGTGTGCTTAGGGTTGTTGTCCTGTTGGTAGATGAACCTTTGCCCCAGTCTGAGGTCCATAGCCCTCTGGAGCAGGTTTCCATCATGTCTCTGTAACTTGCTGCATTCATCTTTCCTCAATCCTGACTAGTCTCCCAGTTCCTGCTGCTGAAAAACATCCCCCAGCATGATGCTGCCACCACCATGCTTCACTGTAGGGATGGTATTGGATGAGCGATGCCTGGTTTCCTCCAGACATGATGATTGGCATTCAGACCAAAGAGTTCAATCTTTGTTTTATCAGACCAGAGAATTTTGTTTCTCATGGTCTGAGAGTTCTTCAGCTGCCTTTTGGAAAACTCCAGATGGGCTGTCATGTGCCTTTTACTGAGGACTGGCTCCGTGTGGCCACTCTACCATACCGGCCTGATTGATGGAGTGCTGAAGGGATGATTGTCCTTCCGGAAGTAGCTCCTCTCTTCACAGAGCAATGCTGGAGCTCTGTCAGAGTGACCATCAAATTCTTGGTCACCTCCCTGACTAAGGCCCTTCTCCACAGATTGCTTAGTTTGGCCAATTCTAAGAAGAGTCCTGGTGATTCCAAACTTCTTCCATTTATGGATGACAGAGGCCACTGTGCTCATTTGGAACTTCAGTGCTGCTGAAATGTTTCTGCACCCTTCCCCAGGTATGTGCCTTGTTACAATCTTGTCTCAAAGGTCTACAGACATTTCTTTGGACTTCATGGCTTGGTTTGTGCTCTCACATGCACTGTCAACTGTGGGGCCTTATAAAGACGTGTGTGCCTTTCCAAATCATGTCCAATCAACTGAATTTAGCACAGGTGGACCCCAATCAAGTTGTAGAAACATCTCAAGGATGATCAGTGGAAACAGGATGGACCTGAGCTCAATTTTGAGTATCATGGCAAAGGCTGTAAATTTTATGTACATTATGTATGTATTTTTTTGTTTTAAATTTTTTATAAATCTCATTGTGTGTAGAATTGTTTGGGGAAAAATTAATTTAATAAATTAAGGAAAACAGTTATTCAACACATACAGGCCCAGTGTGAAAAAGTGATTGCCCCCCTGAACATAATAACGGCTTGCGCCACTTTGGACAGCAACCGCAACCTAACCATTACTATAATTGGACATTAGTCTTTCACATGGGCAGGAATGTGAAGGAATCTGCTCCCAGTCTTTTTTGTTTGCATAATTGCGGTAATTGCAGTGACATTGGAGAGTTTGCATGCATGTACAGCACCTTATAGGGTTCAAGTCAGAACTTTAACTAGGCCACTGGATTTCCTTTATCTTGGTTTCTTTTGAGACATTCTGAGTTGGACTTTCTTTTGTGTTTAGGTTCACTGTCCCAATAACCCAATTTTTTTTCAGCTCCAGATCACAGACTGATGACCGTGCATAAAATTTCTGATAAAGAGCAGAATTCATGGTTCCTTGAATGATGTCAAGCCTTCAAGGTCCTGAGACAGCCATTGTCTTTTTGGAATACAAGTTTTCGACCTAGCTTTAGGTTCTTGACTGATGACCTGTCAATGTTCAAGAATTTCCCTGATGATGAACAGCCGACCAGGTCCACAGGAGAAAATGCATCTGCAGATCTTGACATTCCCACCACCATCCTTGAAAGTTGAGATAAGGTTATTTTTGGTAGGTGTTTATGCCAAACATAAGGAATTTGATTGCAACCAAAAATGTACACTACTATTTGGACTACCACAAATGCCATATCAATTCAGTGTTATTATTCTTGAAATACCCTGAGATTTACTAGGGGTGGTTGGCCATGTTATGTTTGGGTTGGTATTTACCTAAATGATTATGTTACTTGTGGCTCTTGGCCGAGTTGCTGTCATCTTGAATGCAATCCCATCGTAAAATGCCTGACAGTGGACTGATCGTTTTGAGATGGTTGTACAGCCCTCCCTAGACTAAAGTGCTTTCAACACCCTATTCAGATTCTCAGAGATCTCCTTGACATGATGTGTTTTCCATTTACCTGTAGAAAAACTGTCCAAAGGGTTCTTGTCTATTTATTAGTCCCGCCCCAACAATTTCCTAAAGATGTCTGCTTTGAACGATCCATTTGGTGCCCAATTATTTACCCACATAGTTCTACGTAAGTACTTGATTTAACCAGTAAAACTTGGCGTTCACTGATTTTATGCGCAAATTAATTTCCTACTACTTGCATGATTTCCTCAAAATCAACATTTCTTCCATTTTGTAGCTATAAAATAATGGCTGTTATTAAATAAAGACATCACAGTGAACACAAAACAAATATGATCGCACAAGGCGTTCACATACTTTCATCAATACTTTTAAGTACTTGTATATCCAATGGGAGGCTTTGCTTGCCTTGGCAATTGCAGTGTGTTGTGTGTGGTGCAGATGTTGGATTGACCGGCTTAACAGAAATGATAACAAAAGGTAATGCTATTTATCAATTTGTGCAATTTGATCGTTGTTATATTTCTAACATACACTATATGGGACATGTCCACGCGTGTTGACAGTAACACCACAGACTACATATCCCAAAACACTTTGTATCGGGTGCAGGAAAAACGTCACAACGTATTTGACGCTAGAGCCTTCAGCTGGTGAGACTTCTTTCCTAAAAAGTGCTACGTTAGATAGGTTAGCCAGTTATTTTCGCCGGCATTGAGCACTGAGGATTCGATTTTAAACTTTTTAAACAAGACGTCTCTTAACACGGATACAAAACCACATCAAGTGCATGAAGATTGAAACAGTCTTGCATCGTAGTAGTTTCAGGACAACCCATCGCAGCTTCAGAACGGGGTAGATGCAGGGAGGGAGGGAGTAAAAGAGGCAAAAGTCTTTGTGCTTCCCCTCCCCCTCATCAAAGCAAAGGGGGAAATGTCTCTTTCTAAAGCAGGTAAGAAATCGTTTACGTTTAATGCTCCCAATAATGTTAATCGTGCAACAAGACTACATATCAAAATAAATGCATTACTGGAAGTCAGGGGTATGTATGTAATTATTGCATTATTCAAGTTTGTAGAAGATCGGTTGTGTTTCCTGCTTAGTAGTCAGGATCTGCTTCTATGCAAAGTTGCTTGCTACCTAGCTAGCTACCTTGCTAACTTCAAGTGAGCTATAGTTACAAGTTGCCCATGGCATTTTTTTGTAACCTGGCGAAAGTCGACGCCATAGTAATATGCGGATTTTGCGTTGTTGGTGTCTCGTGTCATTCCAGGAAATGGAAAGATTGTTGAGAAGCGGCTACGGTAGTTCGCTAGCTTACTTGGGCTGCAAGTTGCAACTGTTGCTAGTTAGCCAGCTAACGTTTACCTCAACTAGTATTGTCGATTAGACCAAACGACCAAAGTGCGTAGTTAGCGTGCCACACCTGTATCGATGTTGTTAACTAGCTTATTAGCTATGTAGCTTATGTAATTTAATGTGCCCACATGCCATGAAGGCATTGTCAAGTCTGCCTCGGGACTTTTTCGTTTGATGGGAAAACATGAGTCATTTATTTCCTCCGATCCTTGGTCTAATATTAGCGCGCGTGTTCGCCGTCTCGGACCTACTGATGCAAGATGCAGTCGTTTTATATTGACGTATGTTCCAAAGAAATGCCAGCTAATTCGTGACCTATCACACAGTTGTCTCCGTGTGTGTTATCTGTAGAATAATGTGTAGCTAGCAACGGACAATTGTGTTGAATATATAATAAAAAGAACACCTAGTGGAAATGCATGGTCCTGTTCCTCCTTTTAATTTTCCTTGGGGATGATATATGGGGCTACAGAAGTGTTTCCCAAAACCGGTCCCTGGAGCCCTAGCTGAGTAATGTTCAGTAAACTCAACCCCTCTTCTCATGCATTTACGTTTTTATCAAAGATTTAGCTTATGGACATAAAGAAATAAATGAATGAACTGGTGAGAGACCGGTTTAATATCCATTGAGTCTAGACAACAGACATTTGTGTAATATGCATGTGTTTAATATGTATATGTTTATTAAATTAAAACTTTTACACTCCACATAAAGCTACATATTTGTTGGTAAACAGCCATTATAATAATATAATATAATTTTCGTTTTTGACCTTTTACATTTAACATTTCTCAAATGTTATACCATGTATATGCATTGAACTGGTATTTATACAAGTTGAATTACTAACTATTACTAACTAATTTCTACCTTTTCCACTTGGTTATGACTTCAGCATTAGACATGATGCAACGCAAGGCCGTGGTGTGCCACAAACCCTGGCTTTAATTATTGCTGTTGCAAACTGGCTTTCAATCTATTTAAAACAGTAAACACACAATACCAGGCCTATATTTAAGCATTAAGGTGCAAGGGTTTGTGGTAAGTGGTCAGAATACCACTGCTGAAGGCATGACGCAACTCTTAGCCTGGAGAAAGCCCCTAGCCATGCTATATTGGCAGTATACCCCATACCTCCAGGGTGCGTGGTTGCGATGAAGACCCCTTAACCAAGGCAATGTGTGTGGGTGTGGCTGCTGCACGTTGGGGTTAGAGGAGGTTTCTTGCTTTCTATGTAACATGCTTTGGGTGTCTAGAAAAGCTTTACATGCGTCCAATTATTTATTATTACCTATAATAAAAGTGGTGCAGGGTTATTCTGTCAGTCTTAAGAGTTAACTGGTCTTTCCAGTGACTTCTGCTGTCAATGTGGACAGCCTGTAAGCCGTTGTGGCTGCTGTTGCACACACAGACACACACACACACACGCATAGCTGCTGCTGCACACACACACACACACACACACACGCATAGCTGCTGCTGCACACACACACCCGCATGCATAGCTGCTGCTGCACACACACACACACACATATATAGCTGCTGCTGCACACACACACACACACACACGTATAGCTGCTGCACACACACACACCCGCATGCATAGCTGCTGCTGCACACACACACACATGTACAGCTGCTGCTGCACACACACACACACCCGCATGCATAGCTCCTGCTGCACACACACGTATAGCTGCTGCTGCACACACACACCCCCGCATGCATAGCTGCTGCTGCACGCACACACACACACACACACACACACACACACATGCATAGCTGCTGCTGCACACACACACACACACATGCATAGCTGCTGCTGCACACACACACACACACACACATGTATAGCTGCTGCTGCACACACACACACACCCGCACACCCGCATGCATAGCTGCTGCTGCTGCACACACACACACACACGTATAGCTGCTGCTGCACACACACACACCCGCATGCATAGCTGCTGCTGCAAACACACATACACCCACATGCGTAGCTGCTGCTGCAAACACACACACACAAGCGTAGCTGCTGCTGTAAACACACATACACCCACATGCGTAGCTGCTGCTGCACACACACACACACCCACACACCCACAAGAACTCTATTTCCATTGTGTAAAAGCTTTTGTTGACCACTGTAGCCAGTTTGATTTTGTTTGAGGTGTTGGGTGGAGTAGGCTTAGGTGCTTTGCAATGCAATTCTTTTTTTGTTTAAGAAGTTTTAGGTCATTTTACACTCAAGAATGCGCCTTTACAATGGTGTTTGTTTGCCAGCGTTTTAAACCTACGCTGCAGTCTGAGAGTTAAGCCCAAAAATGAGATGAGGCCTTCTAATATTGGCTTCACCATCATTTCAAAGTGGAGATCATTTTCAAGATTAATCTTGAAACTCGAGGGACTCGAGTGCTATTAGCCACTTTTACCATTTAGCGATTGTCACATTCCGACTGGAGATTAGTTCTGCGCGTGGGCTCGCAACACCCTCTTGCTCTTGTATTTTATTAGTGCTTTTCCCGTTTTCTGATCTGGTGGCTTTGAGCCAAAACTACTGCGTTGGGCCAATGCAAACTGACCTGGTTTAGGTGTGTCATTCGTAAGGCCCAACCAAACTGTGCTGGCTTGGTTTTCACTTTGTGTTTTTTGCATTTTAAGAAAACTGAGGCTGTTATTCGCAGTAAGACCCTGACAGGGAGCAGTACGTCTTGGAATGTCTTGGACCATGTGAAATGCTCATTGCCGTGAACTGAAGGATCATAGAAACATTTTAAAACATGTCTGTGTTCTAAATCTAGCTGTTAAATCCAGGGTTCTCCCTTGATGTTTTGTGCCCATGTGCGTGTTAAATCCAGGGTTCTCCCTTGATGTTTTGTGCCCATGTGCGTGTTAAATCCAGGGTTCTCCCTTGATGTTTTGTGCCCATGTGCGTGTTAAATCCAGGGTTCTCCCTTGATGTTTTGTGTCCGTGTGCGTGTTAAATCGAGGGTTCTCCCTGGATGTTTTGTGCCGGTGTGGGTGTTAAATCCAGGGTTCTCCCTCGATGTTTTGTGTGCGTGTTAAATCCAGGGTTCTCCCTTGATGTTTTGTGCCCATGTGGGTGTTAAATCCAGGGTTCTCCCTTGATGTTTTGTGTCCGTGTGCGTGTTAAATCCAGGGTTCTCCCTTTTCTTACCCTTTTTAACATGAACATAACCAAAATATTAAACCGTAGTCAGCTACTTTGTTGTAATTGTCTTGTCTTGTAGTTTAACAGCACTGCAAATGTAATTAATTTCATCTGAGAAGGGAGATTTATAGTTGTTTGTGAAACAACCTCTTACATGCTTTTTGTTTAATGTTAGTATTATTTTTCTTCACTATTCCTATCACTGTGTCATGAACTGCTTCCAGACACTTTCAATATGTTATCTACATAAAGAGATCTAGAATCATTACGTCAGGAATTGTTTATGGCCCCCAGACCGTCGTTAACACCAGCTTCATAGCGTGTATTGTGGATCCAACCAGGTCGAAATGCTGTGTTTGCTCAGTTGTTTTATTTGAGACTGAGATTTCCAATAATTAATAACTGTTTTGTGAATGCCCTCTAGACTGTAAGAGACGTTAGGCCCTCATCAGCCCCTCCTAATCATTAACCCTTCATGAGAACCCAGATTGTAAGTCTTAACTTTGTGTTAGTTAACGAAGGGCCCCCAACAGCCAGGTATTGCCACGCACCGGGGTCGGGGCTCAGAGGGCCCTGCCGCGCTCAAGCACTTCTATTAACACACTTCAGTGATCGCAGGTCTGAGCCTGTTGGTTAGAGGAACCCCTACTTCCAAACGCATTCATTGGACATTTAGCCCCCAGGGCCCCAGGATTCCTGATCCAGGTTCTCGCTCTTGGTTTACTTGACACAAGTGCTTTTGTTGGATAGGTGGTCTGCATGAAATGCGTTCCGTTCTTCAACCGCAAGTCTTGTCACACAAAAAAAAGAGTTGACCTCTGCAGTCTCATGCCTCGCATGCTTAGAGTTGGTGGATTTTTAATAGCTCTCTCGCTGGTGAGAGACAATGTAGCTGTCTGCTAGTCAAATATGTGAAGGCTGACTGTCAAGGCACATTCAGCTGAGAAACGGCTTTGTTTTCCTTTTCTACTTTTGTAATATATATATTTACAGATAGATCCTGCGATTCTGCTCTTGCTGGGACCAAGGTTTTTTTTCATAGTGTGTTCGTTTAGGCTACGTAGTTCGTTTTAGGAAGGCACTCTTTTTTTATTTTTTTTATCCGGCACAGAGGAAATGCACGTCTATTTTTGCCCTGTTGGATGCATGTGAGCGTGATACACATCGGAAAATCTCCTCACAATGTATGGCATGGCTAAACCAGTCTGGAATGGTTTTATATGGTAATGTAGATTATATGCCAACCTTTTATCTTCCATTTTACTGCAGCCTATTAGCCTATCAAACGTGGTACCAAGAACAGCATAAACCAATCCTGGATGTTGTACATGAAACATTGGCAAACACCCCACTGGGTGTTCTAATGGTGTTTTTGACACCTGTGGGTTGTTTTGCAGGAAATGTTACAGCCAGAGGATATTCCTTTTACATTTCTGCTAATCCCCGACTGAGACGGTGGCTTTCCAGGCCAACTTGTGGAAGTGCTCTAGTTTCCTTCTTTCTGCCGTCCTGTCTGGGTTAGGCTGGGACAGGGTGGGAATACCATGGGGACTTCCGAGATATTCTCTGGGTTTTCTAGAAATGTGTGCTTCAGATGTGTCAACATTTGTTGCTCATTTCTTTATTACAGGTGTCATTGTGGGAATTTAATAAAAGTTGCTTGAGTTTTGTGTCCCTAGAGGGAAGTTGTGGCCGGACCCTAGTGCGGGACGCGCCCCGCGGCCGGATCCTAGCGCGGGACGCGCCCCGTGGCCTGATCCTAGCGTGGGACGCGCCCCGTGGCCTGATCCTAGCGTGGGACGCGCCCCGTGGCCTGATCCTAGCGCGGGACGCGCCCTGTGAACAGTTTTTGTGAACTTGTAGTCAGTAGTGGGGATTCTTCTGATATTGATTGAGATGTGAACATCAAAGCAGTGAAACTGGGGGCCATTTTTGTCTACCGGTCTCTGATTAAAATAACTTACAGCTCTGGAATAGTTTTTGACAAATTGACCTTTTTTTGAGGAACAGAACGGTTCAATTCATGATACCACTGCAAATTGAACCATTCTGTTTCTCCTCCTTTTTAACTTTTTTAGAAAGGAAAGAAGGGTGCAGTGTTCTATTATTATTATCCAGAGCGGTGTTAAGCTGTGCAATTGATAACCCTTGTTACAGTCGGAATCCACTGCTTTTCCAACCTGCACATCACACTGGAAATCCAAATCAAGCCTCCTCTAGTTTGGTCGATTTTCAAATTGAAAAATGCTAACAATGATAATGAATATCTGAAGGGAACTAAGCTATGCTAAGCGCTACTTTGCATCTCCCTTCTTTCCTAGGGAAGAAGAAGAACCCAGGCCTCAAGCTCTCCCAAGATGTCTTTGGCACTCCACCTGCACCTGCTGCGTAAGGGTTCACTGTCTTGGTTGGCTGGATTCTGTCTATTTGTGGTTATGTGACTATCAGCCACCGAAGGTTGCTCTTATCGTACTGTGGCTATGATGTTTTGGCTAAACCGATGTCCTGCTAGAGGGGTTTATGCATGAGCAGGCGTGTCTACGTCCAAACGTGCATGCGCGCAACGGTAGACTCAACCAATCACAGCCCTGCCTTGTCACTACGACGACCTCTGTGCAGATGATGTATTTTGTTTTAATTTCTGAAAAATCATGATTACAGACACCGCTGATGCCAGAGAAGATGAGGTTACACCCTAACAGCCACTGACCATGTGGTTTTCTGGACATGTTCGATATAGATTTAGCATTTTAAGAAAACTGAGGCTGTTATTCGCAGTAAGACCCTGACAGGGAGCAGTACGTCTTGGAATGTCTTGGACCATGTGAAATGCTCATTGCCGTGAACTGAAGGATCATAGAAACATTTTAAAACATGTCTGTGTTCTAAATCTAGCTGTATGGCAGAACGCCAGAGATTTCAGGCTGATAGTTTTGAACTGTAACTTTTCAAATGTTTTGTTTGTGCCGTCTATGCATTCCGACAGACTGATAGCTGTCATAATATTTTTGGAACGCTCTGTTCCCAGAGTTTGAATAGCCTACCTCTACATCATGCCGATAACATTTGTTGAGGTTTGGGAGTGTAGTGTAAAGTGTACTTGTGAAAAACGGAAGTTGCCATAGGTACACGTTGCACAATTTGCATTGTAGCCTGTGTGTGACAACGAACGTTCCGAAGGTGATCTGGATCCATAGCTTTGAGAGAGAGGCTGGATGGCTGGGCATGGGCGTGGCACAACTCCATTCTGTTCCCATGACCACAACCTCGTACCAATGCATGGTAACAATCCCACACCCTGTCTTCCCTCTACAGACCCCCTCGAGACCTGGACTCAAAAGCCCGTGTTACCATTGGAGACAAGGTACAGAACAGGATTTGGTTTGGGCTAGGGTTGTGGTCATTCGGGCACCAAAAAGAAAACACAGAAGGGCCCTAGTCATTCCAGTGAGAAACACATGTGCTGTTGAGAAGGAGCTTGTAAACATTTCTACCTGTTGCGTGCCCTAAACAACCCAAACAGTTTTTTATTTTTTTTTTATTTATCTTTTTACACACTAATGCATCTACTAGTTGCATTAAGTGAATGCCTAATATAGACGTCGTCTCCTCACTGATTCTCCCTTTGGCCAGAACTTTGTAATGAAGGCAGATGACTTGGAACAGATTGGAGAGCTGGGTAGAGGAGCCTATGGTGTGGTGGACAAGATGAGACATGTTCCCAGTGGGGTTATCATGGCTGTCAAGGTAAATGGAGATGCCTGCGGCTACATCAAGACAAATCTTACCTTGTGTGTGTTCATGTGATATGTGTAGTGTACCTTGCCTGGACTTACTAAACAGATCTGTGTTCACGTGTGTATTCTTCAGTGGGTGGATGGGCAACCTTAGGCAGGAACAGCTGCAGGTCTCAGTGTTAGGGGTGAGCATTTATGATCCCATAAAGGGTATTCGGTCCCAAAGGCAAATATGCCCTCTGTGCAGATGATGTATTTGTTTTAATTTCTTAATAATCATGATGAAAAAAACGCTGATGCCAGAGAAAAACCCCAGAAACTGTAGGATGTGAAAAACAGTTAAACAGTCAATGCAAATGTAATATTAAATGGTACCTTTTATATTGCATTGGGAAATCCCATCCAAAATGATCCCTGAAGAATTCATTAAATGCACACAATACATGATGGATATGTGTTTGTTAATCACTCTTTTGAGAAATTGAATTTGCTCTGGTCTGTGGGGGTTTTGCTATGTTTACAAAGGCAGGTGAATGAGTCTTTTGACCCATTGGATGAAAGACCGTCAGTAGGCTCTACTTTGTTCTGCGTTTTAATAATCGTGTAACTGCAGTGGACTCTGATGACGTGTATTTTTCCGCTCAGAGGATCCGTGCCACAGTGAACACCCTGGAACAGAAGAGACTGCTGATGGACCTGGACATCTCCATGAGAACGGTGGACTGCTTCTTCACTGTTACCTTCTATGGTGCTCTGTTCAGAGAGGTCAGTGCTCAGTACCACACCTTCAAAATGTAGCAAAGTAGAAATGACTTTTTCACAGGAATGACGTAATAGACACGCACAAAGAACGTTACCTTATGTATGAATCAAATGTCTCACTTTATTCAAAGCCTCAAAGTGTATATAAAAATAAAAATTATATGGAAATATATGAATGAGGATATGAGCCTAAAAGAGAGTTTGTTTAGTTGTTGCTATTTTGTGCTGTTGCTTCTTAATACTAATGTACTGATAACAGAATTAATGACAATACAGAGTTTTCCAGATATTTTAATCATTAAAGTCAACATCCTGACAAAATATACAGCATGTATATTATATAGTCGGCCAAATGTAAAGCGGTGGATTGCAGGCCGATACATTGGTGCCTCCCTAGCATTGGTTATGTAAATGTGTTTGGATTGCCTATTTGTAACAGCAAGTTGGTCATTTTAGTGGCGCAGATAACTGCGATTACCGATTGAATTGTCTACATTGTAAATGTTATGACACCGTTATAGTGTAAGACAAGTAATATAATATAAATACAAGTGGTGGATCCGGAGGACACTCCATTCATTTACCTCTCGGAACCTCTACATCGCTGTCGTAAGGGGTTGGTGTTTACAGAACGACATGAACATGGAACCTCTACATCGCTGTCGTAAGGGGTTGGTGTTCACAGAACGACATGAACATGGAACCTCTACATCG
>JACXGK010007485.1:0-25298 GCA_016801125.1 Novumbra hubbsi | reverse complement strand
GGTCCAGGACGTTCGGCTTCGTACACATTGTGATCCGAATAAATATGGTCTAGTTTTAACAACTCATGTTACTTTTTTGTTTGCGGAACTAAATTGCTGAACTTAGAGTTTCCCCCGGGAGATGGATCTTGAAGATGTAACTTAGCAACTGAAGTGCCTAGCGCGTGTGATGCAGCTTCATAAATAAATATGACGAAGGCAAACGACAACACAAACTTTTTTGCATGTCTTTTATCCACTGTGCCCCTAATAACCATTGTTTTATAGACCTCCCTAACTATGCAAAGGGGAAGCGAAAAGTTTAATAAGTATATGCTAGTATTAGGAAAAATCACTGATATAGGTAAATACAGCCAATTGGATATACAATTTTAGCTGTCGATAAACAAGCTAAGCTGGCAATGTAAATTAGACATGTAAATAAACAAAATTCCCTGACATTTTTGCTGTTACTAGACCAAGGGGGTAGTCCAAAAAGGTGTTAAGCGTTGAGGCTTAGTCAGAAACTAAATGGATGATGTGGTGCGTGTTTTATATTAACGGAGCATCCCTGGGCGGAGCTTCCTTGCCTCGGGGCCGCAGAGGAACGAATTGGAAGAGGGGGAGGGTGTTCAATATGGGTGGAGCTTCCCTTGGCAGACAGACCTTATTGTCTTTCTCTGTGTCTGTCCGCGTGCGTTCAAGGCTTTAACATTTTTTTTCTCTTGCTTCCTATGCATGGAGTCAGTATGCTTATGGGTTTAAGGGGGTGCGTGGTGCTTTGCCATTCTGCTACTTTACTGACTAGCAGAGTGCCACTGCAGGGGGGCGTCTGCATGGGCCTTTTAACTCTGCGTGTGCTCTCTGATTCTCCCTCTCTGGGCTACAACAGGATGATTTGCCCAGCGGCAACCCCTTCTAGGTTGAGGCTTAATGGTCTTGTGTGAACAAAGGATTAGGCTACAGTGATGGATGGTTAGGCTTAATTGCAGCTACTCCGTATCGTATGACATGAGGTATAGAGCAATACTGTTAAACTATGCTACTGTATTGCCTTAATTAGCATTAGCGATGAAAGTAGAGCCAATTTCCTCAACTGTAATTTAGAGAACCGTAGTATTTTTGCAAGTCATTAAGATTAACTTAATTTGTGACTGCTGTTGTCAGTCTACTCCGCGAGATACAATCAAGTAATAGCATGCAGACACATTTCTGTATTTAGGTTTCTGACAAGGAAGAATACTAAAATGGCCACACCCAACAATCTGTCACTACAGGCAGGCTTATTCCAAGCCTCAAAGTATTTCAATGATGGGTGGAGTACATAGACCCGGGTTTCAGTCCGTATACCAGGGTTTCGGTCCATAGACCAGGGTTTCAGTCCATAGACCAGGGTTTCAGTGCATAGACCAGGGTTTCAGTCCATAGACCAGGGTTTCAGTCCATAGACCAGGGTTTCAGTCCATAGACCAGGGTGTCAGTCCATAGACCAGGGTGTCAGTCCATAGACCAGGGTGTCAGTCCATAGACCAGGGTGTCAGTCCATAGACCAGGGTTTCAGTCCATAGACCAGGGTGTCAGTCCATAGACCAGGGTTTCAGTCCATAGACCAGGGTTTCAGTCCATAGACCAGGGTTTCAGTCCATAGACCAGGGTTTCAGTCCATAGACCAGGGTTTCAGTGCATAGACCAGGGTTTCAGTGCATAGACCAGGGTATAACACTGCTTGATTTCCAGCCCTCAAATTACCACGATAATACGTAGCTCATTGTTAAAATACTGTCCTGTATTTGATGTCTAGGCTACCATGTAGCCACAGGGCTAAATTGTCACTTCACAGATGTATCAAATATTGGCTCTTGTAGGAGTGACAATTTCAAAACCAACAACCTGAGTTAAGCCACTGAAAATGTAGCATTGACCCCATATTAGGGCTGCATTTGGATCATGTATTGAATCATGTTCTTTTTTGGCCAAATATTGCGATTATGTTAATGATTTGTGATTTCCATTTAATTTTCATTTCAATTGCTGTAAACCGTGTAATCTCACTTAAACATAAAGGTCAAGGCCTACATAATGTGCTAATAAACTGAATGAAAATCGAATTGAACTTCAGTGTTTTCTATTTTACACCTATAACCAATTTCAATGGGCAGCCTGTGTCAAACTATTGGTTTAACGGCTCATTAAATGCAATGGCGTTTGCAGCATTGCAATGTTTGTGCCATTGACCTGGCTGGTTAGGCTCAACCCTTGAGGTATATATTCTCCCATGTTAAGTATGTTTGTAGGTGCTGATGTTGAAGTCAAAATGTTTAATAACCATGTTGTGTTTATAGGACTGCTGTTTTTATGACAGCTGAATGTACTTAATATTATATTTGTAACCACGGTCATGCTTAGCACAATGCAAACAATGTACTTTCCAAAATTTCAAGTAAACAAATATATTGCATCTATTTTTCTGAGAATTAAATTGGTAAATGGGGGGCCTCTAATTTAGGAATAAGGGATATAGAATAGCGGTTTACAATAACAACTTTCTTTATACTCCTTTTAATTCTCTTTTCAGTGTTGCGTGATTGTGTCAGTAACACTTTGATTTGGAGTTGTGCATTTGGATGCATGCTCTAAAATGTCTTTACAAAGCAGACATTTGGTTTATGAAATGGCAGCGGTGGATGAAGTCATGTACTCAGCCAGGATGCGGGATCTGCTGTTTCTGTGCTCAACAGGACCGGTGGGATTCATGGGGCTTACGAAAGCCCACTGCATTGTTTTCTGTGCCTATTCATCTCAATTAGGCGTTTTTGAATTATTTCCACCCTATATCCGAGCTGAACTCCCATCAGAATAAAGGCTACCTTTAGGATAGTGGACTAATAGTCTTGTTATAGTCGTGTTATGTTTTTCTCTGGTTTGGCTGCCAGCGGCTCAAATTACAAGAGATACATCGTACTTGTAATTGTGTCGTTGCCGTGTTTCCAATGGTACCAAATGTGAAATGTTGCCAACCGTTTTTTTTGGTGAGAGTCACTTAGCTGCTTGATTTGTCGTTACATTACATTTTGCTGTTGCGGCAACAACATCACAGGACAGGATTTGCCTTGCTGCAGCCTAGCTGCATTCATTCACTTGTTGTAACTGAATGCACTTCCACTGCCAAATTTACTGTAAATGAATGCATTTCTTCTGCCAAATTCACTGTGAATGAACACGGGACATTTGTGCTTCTCGGCCTGTGTGAGCGCCCTGCTGTGTCTGTTGCACCGCTTTCTCTCAGTTGCAACAGAATTAATTGTGATGCAAAGAAACCAGTTTTTTGTTCAACTCATTTGCTAAAATTGGACGGCTGAACTGGCTAACTATAGTCACAAATACGCAAAGCGTAATTTAATCAGGTCAAAACGAACAAACCGAAAAGCAAGCTGCTGGGTATTGCCAATATTTAGGTACTGACATCCTATTGGTTTTTATTAAAATCTTTTATTTTAAAAGGCAATGCCTGCTTTTAGTGTGACGTGCTTGTGTGTAAAAAAACGTAGGCCTTCTAAATAACCGAATTTGGTGAAGTGTAGAGAACCTGTTGCCCTTTGTACAGTCCCTCGTTCTCCCAGCCACAATCTGTGGCGTTTGTGGCAGTTGTGCTCCGGGATGGGGTGAGTCATTGACATGGGAGATGGGCATAGAAGACTACACAGCCGACAGATAGCTTACTTAGAGCTCGGCAACCTCTCAAAAATGGCAGCGTGGCGACACTCATCTCCAAATCCCCCCTTTCAGTCGGCTGCTCCTTCTTCCAGTAGTTGTTGACGTAATTGATTACATTTTTTTTGTAATTAGTTTTTGCCCTTTGCCTGGCCAATAATTAGAAAAATGTATATCGCCTGGGAATTGTCTTAATGAGGCTTGGGTTGGCCAGTCTTACCTGGTTTGGACTGACTCACCGCTGGGGTACAGAATTATGCAGTGGGCTTGTTGGGGGTGTCCCACCTTCCATTAGGACCCTTTGAATCTTCGCTCATTAGGGAGTTATGGCCTGTCAACGGCCGTGCTCAATGTAGGTCAATGTGTATCGCTTGAGGTCGCCTGGTCACAAGCAAACTAACGATACTTGCTAACAGCCTGGAGCAAAAGTAAATGCTGTACCAATAGAAAAGGGTCTTACTCTACATCACTATAACAGGTATTGGAAAGAGTGTTCAATTGACCTCTGAAATCTTACTTCTGCCATATGAATGAATGCCTCTTAGACCGGCTGCAATAGATGGCCTCCTAGACCGGCTGCAATAGATGGCCTCCTAGACCGGCTGCTATAGATGGCCTCCTAGACCGGCTGCTATAGATGGCCTCCTAGACCGGCTGCTATAGATGGCCTCCTAGACCGGCTGCTATAGATGGCCTCCTAGACCGGCTGCTATAGATGGCCTTTTAAACCGACCAATTTGTTTTTCTCACTAATCTGTATTTTCACCAGTGAGAAACTCTGTAGATAGGTCTGATGTGATTAGTCAAAAGATCAATTATTGGAGTAAACGTCAGTTTTGGGCTGCTGAAAATGCAGCCATACACCGTATCTTAGACGCCTGCTATATATCTGAGCGCTCCCAGGTTTGTGCTGTCGGCAACCCGATCAGAGTGAACAGTAGTAGCATAATAAGTAACATCAGGATAGCTGAGGGTTGAATTGTAGATGGAATACGCCGTATATCTGTTTGCTTTGGCCTTGGAACCAAGCGCGAGAGACGGCAGAGCCGGCCAGTTGGTTTGCTTACAGCCCGGTGCCCAGTAGAGGAGGAAGGACAAGACTCATTAGCACGCTGTGCAAACTCATTCATCTGCATGCATTTCCTGTCCTTGACCAACCTTGCCACGCCACACTGCAGCACACATATTCCTCGGCAGTATACAACATGACTTAGTCTATTAACACACTCTGTTTCTTCTCCCTTCTGCTCTGTCATTCAACCCTGCCCTCTGTTAATGAGAAGGGGTTGATGGCTTTGAGCCGCCACTAGCTTACACGGAGTGGAGCCTTCATGTAGGATTTGCCCAGTCATCGCTTTCCTTTTCTGCTGTTACCTATAGGTTCACACAAAAATGATGTTTGATTGTGTAGCTTGAGATCTTTACCTATATCAATAGACAGTGTTGTCCTAATGGGTGAAGCAGAGATGAGGTTTAATTACATTTCCTGTTGCTAAATCCCTATCTGTTTATGTAAACTGTGGCTTGTGGCAGAGTCATTGGGACATACTCTGGGGTGATCTTCAGCCAGCCGCTGCTCCTAGGCCTGTATGGGTAACACATGCTTGACTACTTACGTTTTTTTTAGCTGACTGAACTTCAACACCTGACTTCCACTTGATGCTTGCCTTCTAGGTCCTTCTAGATTCTGCACTGATTCATATTTGTATCTGACGGGTGATCTCTATTCTCAGAAGGGATACTTTGTTCTTTAAAGCTCTGTGTCTGTGTTGTGTCTGTGTTGTGTCTGTAGGCACATCCATGGCCTCGCTGGTACCTCGTGGTCCTCATTGAATAATGTTGGCCCGTCTTTACTGATGCCCAAGTACCCACACCAGAATATCTGCCCTACTTCCCCCGGTGGACGTCGCCCATGTGACACTGCTGTGGTCTGCATGCCCCCCTAACACTAATAACCTTCTACACTAACGAAGCGGATTTGTTTTGTCCAGACCTTCATGGCAATTGGGTGTTACTCATTTTGTTTCGTAGCCCCTGTCTATCAGGTCGTCTCTGCACGTCTGCCTCCGCAGCTTCAGGCTGATCTCGCTGGTCCTCAGAAAAGAACTTCATGCGTGTCAGCTCTTTTTCCATTTACCACGTGTCAGTTGGAGGGGAAGAGAATGATTGACGGGTTATTAAGGCTGCGTTCTGGGTGTGGCCTTTAATGTCAAGAAAGCTGCGTTGGAATTGGCGGAGTGGCATTGTGGTTTTTAGGGGTGTGCCATCTGTTATGGAGCGTGTGTGCGTGATGGGAGTTTGCTTCAACAAGCCCTGACTCTGTGCTCTTCTTCCCCAGTTTAACCACTTGTTCGCTCCCCAGTCTTTTAGAGTCGCCGGGCACTTTGAAGGGCATGTTAGAACTATATTACTGCGGGTTTTCCCCAAACAGCTGTTATTCCTCATCTGTGGCTCTTTTGGTTCACTAAAGCTTGGTCTCCGTTTCTCGTTAAGCTAATTTGAATAGTCAGCGAAAGTGACCGATTTTTGTCTTGGACCCGTTCGATTGTCTTGAAGTTTCCCTTCAGTTTTCGAGGCGTTATAATCTTATGTTCTCCTCATTCACCCCTTTTCTCCCTGCTTGTTTCCTCCTTTTCTTCTGCAGCTCAGCCGGTCCTGCATACCCATGGTCCAGAAGGCAGTTGATGGAAGATCTGGTTCCCAACGTTCCCGTCATGGTCTCCAGGCTGCCCAAGTTTGGCTCGCGGCCCGCTCTGCCCACAGCTGTGGCTGGCACCGCCCCTCTCACCAACGGGACTCACCACCTTGCCTCCTGCGCCGTGGGCAAAGGGTTGTCCGCCACCACCACCAGGCAGAACGGGATAGTCCGGATGCCAACCTCCTCTGCCTCTCTGAAGTGGAAGAAGGAGAAAGGAGACCCAGAGGAGAAGGTCGGCTCCGGTGAGGCGAGTGTTATTGAGGCTGGGCATCACCCCCGACAACTGCAGCGGTCGCCAGCGGTGGTACCGGAGATCAGGAAGCCTGTGGTGGTTAAGGTAAGAGGAAGTGCCTCCTTCAAAACTGGCCCCCGCACGGACGCCCCCAAACAGGCTTCTTCTGGACAGAGTCTCTGCAACGGCAAAGCTGGTGTCAGCTGGCAGGGGGCAGGTGGTGGTGTTGGGGGGCGACCCCGGACCGCGTCCGTGAGGCGTGGCCTTGCCTCCCCCATCGGCAACCTGACCAGCAGCCTGTCCTTCTCCCAGTCCAGCGGCAGCCTGTCCGGCTCGGAGGAGAACATGGTGCGATCCCAGAGCCTCACCCATGTCAAGAGGATCCCCTCCCCCTCCGAGCCGCCCTTCATCCGCTCCTACTCCTTCAACCGGGCCTCGGAGCTGGCCAAGGAGCTGCCTAAACCTCTGGCCAAGGCCTCTCTGCTGGCCCGACCGGCTCCCGTGCTGAGTGGTGGGGGCAGAGGGAGCGGCCTCCACCTTGGTAAGGGTGGACCAGGGCTGGCGCCAGGCAGGCCCGGGGTGGGGACAGCCAGCGGCATCTTGCCCCCGACCGCGCTGAGGAAGTCCTTGCTCCCCGGCCCGGCCGCTAACCCCACCAAACCCTCGGCCCTCAGTTACAGGCTCTCGCGCCCCTCCCTCATCAAGCAGCCTCGACCCGTCCCGCCCGCCGCTGCGGAGAAGTTCCGGGGACGCGGCGAAGAAAGCGAGGGGAGGAGGAACTCCGTGGAGACGCCCGTCGTCACCCCGGACCCATCTAGTGCCACCGGCAGCCCCGGGAGCACCCCGGAGGGTCTCGCCGTGGGCCTGCTTGAGGAGCCTGCCACCCAGAGTTCGGTGCGTTCCCCCGGGGAAGGCCTGGAGGACATGTCCCTCTCCTCTGCCTCCTCCCTGGAGCGTAACGACAACAGCGAGGAGTACATGGACGACTTTGACAACCTAGGGAATGGAGGAGAGGGGATTCTGCTTCTCCCCGCTCACGACAAAGGACCCCCTGTCTCGGCAGACGAGGACCACCTCGACGCCAACCAACATTGTGAGGGAACGTCCATGAGGGGCCTCCACAGCTTCCTGTCTGACAGTGTAGACTGGGCTGCGATGGGCATCACTGGTAAGATTCCACAGGCGTCAAATCAATGCTCCAACATGGCCTCTGGGACTTGGGTGTCTGGCGGTGTAACGCGTCTCTCCTCGGTTCCAGGGGATAGAAACCACTTACAGGTGTTGTCCCGACGCGACAGCCAGGCTCTGTCCGGGGTTGCAGACTACGCCCACGGCTCGTCTCTGGACCTGTCCCCCTCAGACTCTGGCTCAGGGGGAACCTATATGTGGGACGAGGAAGGTCTGGAGCCACTGGGGTCCTCCACGCACCCTTGTGGGAGCTACGACTCAGAACTCAACAGCATGGTGAGTCTGGATGCAATACAATAGAATATAACAATGTGATTTATTTTTCGAGCCATTTCCTATTGTCACAACCTTCATCTTGAAATAGATTATAGTGTGTTTGGTTGTAGGGCCGCTACTAACACTATTTTGAACGATTATTCTGTCAATTGCTACTCCACTTAATCGTCTAGAAAAAATACATAAATTCCAGAATTAGATGAATGTTTAATTTAAAATAGGTTTTCTGTGTTTTATTATATTATAATATATATATTTGAGGTTTGAACCCTAGTTGGTTTTGTTTCTCTGCTGCCATGCAGTGTCTACATTTGTTTTTAAAATGACAGTGTTAAACATCCATACTAAGATGACCACAAAGAGTACATAATGCTATGGAGTTACACACCTCAACCGAATGAATTAGGATCCCTCATAGGTGTGGCACATGTCAGTCTCCACCGGTGATTTGTATTTCAGAGAACCGCTCCAAAACTAGCTGTCATAATATCTATTATCCCTTGGCCAATTAACTTTCGCTTTTAGTTTTTTTCAGTGTTCAGTGTTTTACTTCTCCCCTGTGCACACCACTTCGGTTCTGTGGAATATCCCAGGGGGTTTTCATTCTGGTGGGGCCGGTATTGTTCTGCTAGTTTTGACCTAAATGAGCTCAATGCCGGGCACTGTGTGGGTTGTCAGGCTACCGCATCACCGTCCCCAGTCTTACTTCACTCCTCAGGGCTTTGACTGGCCCGACAGGTCTTCCCTGGTGCTAAGGTTTCTTTGGCCAGCGTGGTCAGGGGTGTTGCACCAAGGTAGGACAGAGACAGGGCCTTGTTCTGTCCATTTGGGGCACCTATTGGCTGTTGCCCAGGTGATTTTCCCTTTAGCCTATCACGTGGCCAAGAGAAGGACGCAGCCTCAGAGGCAAGCAGTGGGATGACAGTGTAGTTCTTCTAGTAGGCCTATAATGTGGCCTACTGAACCCAAATGTTTCCTGCCTCCCGTGGAGAATAAATCAGCCACTCCTCTTGTATGGAGGCAATATGGGGAAGAAAGTATGTCTTGTTTTGTATTCTTGGAAGCTTGTCAAAAGTGACTCAGACTGTGAGTGGTTCCCATCTGTGAAGTCAGCCTTCCAACTCCTGGACACAAGCACTTATCTAAAAAGTGCTGAGTCATTGGCGCCTGGTCGGGCCAGCATTAGAAGATGAGCTCAGATGCTCACTGCAGCTTTGTCCTTCAATCGTTTGTTGTATCCAGGTTGTGCAAAAGACCTCTTGTTTTTTTTTGTTTTCTTCTATTAGTGAAAATGAACTGGGTCTGTGTTATCCGAATCCAGTGCCTGGTTCACAGCTGGGCCCTATTTCCTGTACTCTCTAGGCTTCAAGTCTCACTATGGTCTGGGAAAGGCTGTATGAGCACCTTTTGGACTGCTCAAATCATGCCATGTCAATTTGACCACGATTTTAATCATTTCTACTCAAATAATAGAGACCCATATCATCTTATAACATGAACCTACAAAAGAAAATTAAAATGTATACGCTCCCTACAGTACATTTCTCTGAACTAAAATAATTCAATGTATTAGGATTTTATAAGTTTTCATACTTCACTGCAGCTAATTGGATGCTGTTCAAAATGCATCACTCGGTATGTTTGAAGTAGTGCTTGGGTGACCTCTACTGGAGACTGGATCCACAGTAGGCTTTTGCCTCATTGTGTCTTTGCAATGCAAAAGAATCCAGCTAGAGGGTAGCATTGATCAGCAAGTTAAGAGGCAAACATTATTTTATGTAAAATGCTGTGTACCGTAGGAACGTGCTGCAATTCTAATTGTTTTATCTGATAGGGATGGATGTACTATCAGATTAGATTTTAGGATGGATATATTATCAGATAATATTTTTGGATTGATATACTATCAGATTAAATATGAGGATAAATATACTGTCAGATTAAATTTGAGGATGGATATACTGTCAGAATAAAGATGAGGATGGATATACTGTCAGATAAATATATTGTCAGATTAAATCTGAGGATGGATGTACTGTCAGATTAAAGCTGCAAGTCTCCACTGTAACGCCATAGTCCTGTAATACTGAGCCAAAAATTTGTCAATGTACAAATAATTCTGGAGTTCTCTGAATCTGTTTTTATTTATAAAGGGACTTTACTGAACAGAGGAATTTACAGAACACAGCTGACATTACAAAAAACAAGAATAAAAGGAGCACTACTGGCTTTCTGTTGTGCACTACTCAACCGAAAGCCTTCAAATACAGAACCAACTATTAAGGCTTTTTTACTGTAATTGTGTGCCGATATAGATTAGATGTATTTGTTTATATTTAGCTGTAATACTGGTGTAATGTATACTACGTACTGAACAACACTGCAAACTAAGTCAGAGAAGGGACAAAGGTTTTTCACATTTCCACCCCAGAAACACTAAAGGGAGTCTTGGATTAGTGCATGCATGGCCACTCTTAAAGAAATTGGGACTTAGAAGATAGTAGCAGTAAGCTTGTTATAAAGACAGACAGGAAAGGGAATTAACTAGGGAGGGCTATGGACTGGAGGAGAGATGAGGCGAGAGGCAGTTAACAAGAGACTAGGCCTAAGTGGTAGAAAGCCTGAAGGAGAAGGCCAGGAAGACTTAGTGAGAGGGAGAGACAAAGGAGAGGGGGATACAGAGATGGAACGGGACTGGGCAACAATAGGACCGGGTGGGAGAGAATAAAAGGACCCTGAGTGGTAGGAAGAGTTCAGATAAAGAATAAAGCGAGAGACCCGTGTTTGAGGTCACTGGCAGGCTGGCAGAGATACCGACCTGTCAGTAGACCGGAGAAACCCCCTTGTGAGTGATCGAGCAGGCGGAGTCCTGCCGCGGGGGTGGTGTCGGGTGGAGGTGCTAATGCACTAGTACGGGACTGCACCAGTCCTAGATGCCCCCCCCGCTCGAGGTATTGCCTCCCTGACCAAAATGTAATTTGTTATGAGTACCTGCCGTGGGGTATTCAAGTTAAGTAGGTTTCATTATGCCTGTGATTATGACGTTGACAGGGCCCTTTGGCAGTGGCTGCCATTGTCTCTTCAGACGCCTGTGATTAGCTTGGAGAAATGAGGGCCTCTGTGCTGCTCTCTGTAGACGAGGACAGTGAGGGTAGTGCCGCTTCCTCCGGGGGACCGCGAGGGGAGTGTGGGATCGTGTGATGGTTGGAACGCTGTGCCTGGAAGCGTCACTAATTCACCCGGAGCCATTTGATCGCCTACCGCGCCACTGCAGACAGTGCGGTCAAAATGCGGGCAGACAAAGAATCGCTCCTAGAATCGTGTGGAGCTCTGCGGTCCTGGGTGACGCTGTGGTTTCTGATTCGGTCTTTCATCACTTGACGTCGGCCTGCGCCAAAGGCATTCAGCCCTCAGCGTTTACGTGACCTCTGACTCGCGGCGATGCGTACACACGCGTACACAGTTTTGTCTTGATCGTGGCTTGGTTCTAAACGCAGGAGAAGGCCAGAGCTCAGGATGGAGTCAAAGGTCGCACATTGGTGTGTTTGATCAACACACCAATGAGAATAACTGCTACGTCAGGCTACTGTACAAAACCCATCTTGCCCCTCTTATGTGGAGGGCTGCAGGGCGTTCAGGCATTTAACCCACTGGATCACACCTAAGCTGATCAAGGTATTGTCCTTTGAGTTTAAGCTTGAAGTGTGGTTAGAATGGGGTTCCCAGATTCAACCACATGCATGAGGTAGGCAACTTGAATAGTCAATGGCATAAGGTAGTCATGGTGACTAGAAATGTTATATACAAACTACACTAACTGGGCAAAACTTTTTCAGATTGCCTTAATTATCCAGATATTCAGCATGCTTGCTAAGAGGAGATTTTCTCTCCAAAAACCAAATAAATATGGCATCAAGCCTGTGTCTTTGGGAGGAAAACATTGCCGTGAATTTATAGTGCAGTAGGTGTTCTATATATTTCTGAAATGTCTGGGGAAATAAAATGCCGCCAGTCCATTATCCAGGGACAAATGTTCCTATCATAAGCCCTGATTTAGATCTTTTTGAATACTCTTAATTTTCATGTGTTTTGGACCTCAATTTGAATCAATTGCTGGTTTTTATTCCCATCAATCTTTACACAATCCCCTGCAAAACCACTTTCATGACAGAAATGCCAGTTTAAAAAAAATTAAAACACAAAAACAGAGAGAGAGGTTTCTGCTGCTGAGAAACACCCCCACAGCCTGACACTCCTGCCATAAAGATCTGTTTGGAGTGCTGCAGAAAGGCCCTGTTGGAGCAACCTTTGGGTTATTTGCCACGTCCTTTGATACATCGGAGCTCCGTATTGAGTGTTATCTAAATACTTATGCATGCGCAGTGTATCCATTTCTTAAAACATGCTTTTGTTTGTCACTATGGGGGTTCGCGTATAGATGACACAACAGAATATGGGGAAAGTGGTTGGATTGCTTTCAGACGGCACTGTAAATAAATAAATGACGGAAGTGAACACCCAAACAAAATATACAGGGTTGGGTGGTGCAAATGAATTTGAATGTCTTCTCTCAAGAGCCAGGTCTGCAAATCTGTACATAACCACAGTTTCTTTTGGGTCAGTTACAGTAGTCAGGTATTTTGACATTCTGTTGTCTGTATTTAGGGCAAGGTAGCATTTTGGCTTGCTTTGCTTTTGGTTAAGTCTTTCTAGTGAATCAAATATTTTTAGATTTTGTGAGGAACATTTGTTTTCTCATGTGTTGGTCGGGTCTGTGTTCTCCTGGGACTGTGGGATCAGTTTGGGTTTGTAAACAGAGCCCCAAAGCCATACGGCTTACCAGGCTTTTCTCTTGGTTCATCTCTCTTTAGATGAGGGATTTGCTATGGATAGGTTTAGAATTGCTTTCCTTTAGGTTGGTGTGAAATGTAACTGCTATTTTCTGGATTTTCATAATTAGTAGTCCTAATTCTGCTCTGCTTTAATTGTTTGGGGTTTGTGTTTGTATTTAGAGGATATCTTCGCAGAATTCTGAGTCTCAAGTGGGTTTGTCACGTTTTGGGATTTTTGGTTGGAGGGTTGACCTCCCAAACATTGAGTGCACAGCATTCTACAACAGATTGGAGTCTTTTTTTGCCAAATATGATGGGGGTGGACAATTTTATGTTTTTTTTGATGGCAGAGAAGGCCCTTCTTGCCTGCTCTCTCTTAGATCATTCGCAGCCTGTGAAATGGATGTTTAGGTCATGGTTGGTGTAGTTATTTTATTGCCTTGCCTAGCAGTACCAGTACTTCTCTTGGTTCTGGCATCTGCACCTTATCTGAGAGTCGGGGTCCTGGTCTAGGTGCTGTTTTGGGTCCTCCATTGTTGGGATCAGAAACACCAGTCTTCAATCAATCTACATTTTATTTCCTAGTCCACTGGGGTGAACCTGGGTGCAAACTGCATTCATGTCTCAACCGTGGCTCTGAGGGTGTTTTGCCACTTTTTACTGTGCACGTATTGTTTGGGACTTTAGGTTATTGTATGTTTTCCCCTGACAACTGTTTTCATTTATTTATAACGCTGAAAAATGTATGAAATCAAAAAGGCATAGGAAGACTTGTAGAGTGTATACATGAAAGAAGAAAATTCTGGCATCTGCCACGTTTCTGCAATAGGGGGGTGGATTAGGCCTTTGTTCCAAATTTTGGGGAAGGTGGTGGAGCTTTGAAGAAGGGCTTGTTTGAATTCATAGCATTTGGTTCCTACATATCATCAACAATGTTTTCTTCGGGGTGAAATTGTTTGTATTTTCTCCTGAAGTTTTTCAAATGTGATTGGATAACTCAGTGGGTTCCTCTGGCCTTCCTCAGAAGTTATTGGATACACATTGAGCTGTTTTGTGACTTACTGTTTCTGTGGTGTGTCATTTCCACCTTGGCAACGGGTGCTTAGAACTTTGTTTTGTAGGGCTTTTTTACACTGCATTCGTAAAGTATTCACACCCCTTCTCTTTCCCCACCACTGACCTTATTCTAAAATGTATCATCATAAATCTACACTCTGACATACACTTGTACAACTGTGGAATGTTATTTAGACAGGCGTGTGCCTTTCCAAATTATGTACAATCAATTAAATATACCACAGATGGACAATAAGTTGTAGAAACAGCTCAAGGCAGATCAATGGAAACAAGATGCACCTGAGCTCAATTTAGAGTGTCATAGAGTGTCATATGAATACCTATTTAAGTGTGATATATATATATATATATATACATATACATATACGGGAAAAGTAAGTTAACTTTATCTTGGGTTTTTGCTGTGGTCTAAAAACCGTATTAATGGACATCAGTGTTAAAGTCATGATAGAATAGCGCGCCCTCCCATTAACTGTGTATAGATCCAGTGTGCAGCCGTGTTTCGTTGATATGATCCATTTTTGTTAGTTTGTTTAGGGGCATATTGACAACGCACTACCACCACCTACACAATCTACTCACTAACTAACCCAAATAACCTCGTTATCCTGCTTTAAAATAACCCCAACTGTAACTACAAAACCTAACCCTTACCTGAATCCCATCTCTTGAACCCATAAGCCTTCTAAACAGCCAGTGGAACTTGGAAAGTCCTTCCACAGTGCGTCGTGTTTTCATGTAAGGTCGAGCGGGACGTCAAGTATTTTGGTCCTGAAAAGGCGGTGAAACGAGCCGACGGACAGGCGGGGCGACAGGCCGAGATAAATTGGATGTTTTTCACTCCCGACGCCGGGGGAGTGTGTTAAGACGGGAGACGTGACGACGTGCCCCCTCCGCCTGACAGACCCACGGCGTGGCGGGGCCCGCTTCCCACGCCCGCGTGTCTGTCCTCGCTTCTGCTCCGTCACTCCCCGCGTGGGAACATCCGTTACGCTCCGGAGTCACCTCCGCCCTGATTCTGAGCGGCTGTGTCAGCCCCACTGAGCCCGGCTGTCCCGTCTGTCTGCACTCATCTCCTCAGCCAGGCACCGCTGCCTGACACGCCAGCCGCCTCCTCCTCCTCAGCGGGAACCGGCCGGCGTCTGGGACGGCGCCTGCTTCGCTAGACGACGGATGTATCGACCGGTGGGTTTCATTGTGCGCGGGAGGGGGTGGGGGGAATTTCGATTGGCTTTTTTTTCCCGGGTCGCGGGTCACGTCAGGCGGCATCACGTCAGGTCGTGATCCGAAGGGCCGTTCATCGTGCGCCGACTGGAACGTGACCACTGAAGACTGGGCAGCCCACCTTCCCGTACGACCTTGGCACGTGTCACCCTGCATGTGGCCTGTCGTGCAGAGATATACCCCCACAATAAGCTATCGTCACCAAACAAACTCTTGTTCTCTACTACCAGCCTGAAAAGTAGCTGAATTTTTTGGCACTCTTTTTTACTTACAATAAAACTTGCTAAGTATAGGAACACGTCACAAAATGGCAACACTGAGTTGAATATACGTGGTATTTGTATATGGTGCAGTAAATAAAGCTGTATAGGTGCAAACCGTCCACCAGGTGGCAGTGTTGGTCCAAGCCAGTTGTGATCGCTGGACAAGGTCTTAAGGCCTGTTGCCTGGGTTATTAACCAACGCCCTCATTCATGTGCCTCTGCACAGCTAAGGTCCCTCTTGTTTGTCTCCCATGCCTGTCTTCCTTGTCTTTCTGTTCCTCTGTTTCTGTCTGACTCAAATCTCTCTGTCTTTCTTTTTGCCAGTATCTCTCCCTTCCCAGCTCTCTGTCTCTGTTGGTCTCTCTCTGTCGGTCTGTATCTGTCAGTCTCTCTGACGTTCTCTCTGTCTCTGCACAGCTCTCTGTCTCTGCTGGTCTCTCTGTCGGTCTGTATCTGTCAGTCTCTCTGCCGGTCTCTATCTGTCAGTCTCTCTGCCGGTCTCTATCTGTCAGTCTCTCTGCCGGTCTCTCTGTCTCTCCCAGTCTCTCTCTGTCTCTGTTAGTCTGTATCTGTCAGTCTCTCTGACGTTCTCTCTGTCTCTGCACAGCTCTCTGTCTCTGCTGGTCTCTCTCTGTTAGTCTGTATCTGTCAGTCTCTCTGACGTTCTCTCTGTCTCTGCACAGCTCTCTGTCTCTGCTGGTCTCTCTGTCGGTCTGTATCTGTCAGTCTCTCTGCCGGTCTCTATCTGTCAGTCTCTCTGTCGGTCTCTATCTGTCAGTCTCTCTGCCGGTCTCTCTGTCTCTCCCAGTCTCTCTCTGTCTCTGTTAGTCTGTATCTGTCAGTCTCTCTGACGTTCTCTCTGTCTCTGCACAGCTCTCTGTCTCTGCTGGTCTCTCTCTGTTAGTCTGTATCTGTCAGTCTCTCTCTGTCTCTGCCAGTCTCTGCCAGTCTCTCTCTGTCTCTGTCGGTCTGTCTCTGTCAGTCTGTCCCAAACACTCTTGCTCATCCATAATCATCTCCACTGTTAATGCAGCAAATGCGGGCGGACCACATGATGCCTAGAACAACGGAGCTAACTCCAGTGTGCCTGGGGAGACGCATTGTTTTTCTCTGCTTCACTTCACACTGGCTGGTGTTCCTTGGACTTATTATCTCAATCTGCATATATAAAGCCACCAAGGTGAACCGTATTGGCAGAGCGGGGAAATACTGTTGTGTAAAACACTGTGAGAATGTGATCACAAATGTCCCCCCCCCCTTCAGTACATGGCTGAATTCAAAATGCAACTGGTGCCAGAATAATCATTGCTATGCTGTTGGACCAGGCACACAACGCATCTAATTACGATTAGTAAGTGGAGTTGCGGTAAAAAGATATGTATGATCCATCCGAGGGCAGAAACCTGCCCCCAAAGATGTTCCCCCTCAGCTAATAGAGTTCTGATGCCCCAGACCTCCCCAACCCCCCCGTTCCTCTCCGCGGCTCTAGTTCACTCCCCATCTTCTTCCTTTTTTGCTCGCTGAGAGCGTCTCACCAGAGAGCGTGATTTCCAGAAGTCGGCTCTTTTAATCCCCGTACCGATTCTCCCGTCAGCCCTGTGTGTCTGTCTTGGGGCCGTCATTTAAAACTGTTTGCTATCGGGGCGTGCACACAGTGTGCTAATGTTCAGAGAGGGCTCTTCATTAGCTGATAGAGGTGGCAGTCTCTTTGTTTGTCTTTGTTTTAGTCATTAGGCTAAGCTCCGGCTCAGTCAGCCATTTTGTCAGTGCCAAAGAGGTAATGTTTACTGTGCATTAGGGACCTGGGTGAACTGTGTGAATGAAATGCTATAGCGAAACCTACAACATGTAATGTTTCCCATCACTGAATGGAACCCACTCTTTAATACACTATTTTGAACACAACGTCCCTTATTTCAGTGTGTGGACTCTTATGGTAAGGAAGAGTGACTCACACTTTAATGGTGGGAAGGAAAGAACAGCCTCCATTAGAATGGTTCTGGTGAACTTTGTGATATAATGTTCTCTCCTGTAAAGGGTCTTTCCAGTGACTCTTGGACCAGATGAACCCCCGCTGGCCCTCTGCTGTAGCATTTCCCAGTTCTGGACCTGTCATCCGGAAAGGGGGAATTTTACATTTTTGTTCAGGATTAAAGTGAAATGCTGGATGGCGACTTGATTCGTTGGGTAATTGTGTGAGTGCTCAAAGACCAAACGGCAACCTGTTGGGGTTCCAGGACGGGTAAGGCTCTAAAGCATGTCTGCTGGCAACATACGGCTCTGCCATTACACCGACATACATACACACATACACACATACACACATACACACATACACACATACACACATACACACATACACACATACACACATACACACATACACACACACATACACACATACACACACACACATACACACATACACACATACACACATACACACACACACACACACACACACACACACACACATACACACATACACACATACACACATACACACATACACACATACATACACACATACACACATACACACATACACACATACACACATACACACATACACACATACACACATACACACATACACACATACACACATACACATGTGCTAGGTAGTGCAGCTCTGACTCTGGTTCTGCTGTGGTACAGTGATCGCACCTTTCCCCTACAGGGAGACTGTGTTTCTCTGTGCCTTCCTTTTTCAATGGCAAGGCTGTGCTCATTGAGTCTCTCTGCCTCTGTGTCTCAAGGTATATCAGTGGTGCCAGTCTTAAGGACGCTTTTCAAAGCAGGATTTAATCTGCTAGCTATGTAAGGTTTATCAACAACCAGAGTTAGATGGGTATTTTCAACTTTGTTTGGAAAGCTGCACTTAAAATGCCCTAGTATGTTGAGTCTTGCAAGTGTAAAAATATATTCAGGATATATGCATATAAACTACTGTTCAAAAGTTTGGGGTCACTTAGAAATGTTCTTGTTTTTATTTATTATTTTTTTTTTTGAAAGAAAAGCTGTTTTTGTCCATTCGAATAATTTTTAAGTGATCTGAAATAAAGTGTAGAAATGTTTACTGTGGTAATTGCCAGAATATCCACACAGGTGTAAATCTTTTAGTGTTCTTGTCTCCTCAATCTGTTAGCCTCTTACTGATTGGCTCTCTCGTTATAGTGTACGTCCTTAGACCTTTTGCAACATATTTTCAGCGATCTGTTTTCTGTGTTTTACACCACGCACAGACGTTCGCACCCTTCCATAACCGTTCCATAACTTCGGTTTTGCCGTAAGACGGTATTGATCTTGAAACCACTGTGTCGATCAGGATCTATCTCCAAAACACTGTATTTGCATAAATACAACTATTTTTATTTAATTTTCTGTCTCCATTTTTGTGACAGGGCTGCCATGATCTGCTTATACTTTTAAAACGAACATGATTCACACCTCAAGGAGTTGCTTATACCAAAGCATTTACCCTTTGTACTAGTTCGGTAATTGAAAAAATAATTATAAATGTTTATAATTTTTCATTTGCTCTAATATTTTGGGTCTTGCAGAGAGAACTGGAACCGTAACCAACTCTGTATAGATTCATTTAAGATGATTTGTGTTTTAAACAGTGTCCCATCATCTTTCATTTAAAATTAGACATTGTAATTCTACACCTGGAGATACTGTACAAGACTATCACCCACTGAATAACAGATGCCCTAAAATTTAAATGGTTCAGACATTTATGTATAAAATCTAGTTGACCTTTAATCAAAGGCCTTTTCAAATTCCGCTAGGATAATCATTCCAGGTATATTAGCCATTTCACATTGTTCCAATCATTTTTGTTGTTATCTCAAATGTATTTTCAACGGATAAAATCTGTATGATCAAATTTTTTCACATAGTGTAACACATGAATATCACATACATGAATGCTTTATATTTTTAGTACAATGTGTGCCATCAGAATAATGTCATTTCTTTCATCAACTACCGTGACACAAAGCAGCTTACGGCATTTCCCTCACAGCTTGCAGACTTGCAGGGTCAGTTGTATATTACCATGGCAACCAGATTCACACAGCTTTGAGCTAGAATTGCAATCTACCAAATAGAAATTGAGTTGTACATGGAAAGGTTTTAACTCCTAAATGGATCCAATTTGTTTAAGGTATATACAAATATTTTTCTCAAATTGGCTTTATGAAATAATGCACAGTACTTTTAGAAGGTATTCAGACCCCTTCACTTTCTCCAAATGTTGTTGTGTTATCATTCATAATAAGAAAAACTACTTTTGCCATCAATTTAAACACAATTCCCCACAACGGCAAAGCAAACAAAAGTTCTACCAATGTGTGTGAATCTATTGATCATAATTCGACTGAAATATCTAATGTCCATATTGTTGAGTCTCTTCATTCAGTACTTGTAAAATGTCCTTTGGCAGCGATCACAGCTTCCAGCTACCAGCTTTGCGCTCCTGGATTTTGGGCAGTTTCTTTTATTATTCTTTTTCTTTATTCTCTCAGATGTTATATGCCCTTTACACCGGAGTGGCTTGTGTCTAGCCACTCTATCAAAAGGGCCTGATTTGATGGAGTGCTGCAGATATGGTTGTCCATTTGGCAGGTTCTCTGATCTTTGCGGAGAAACTCTGAAGCTCTGTTAAAGTGGTGATTGGGTTCCTTGTCACCTCTCTGACCAAGGCATTCTTGCCCAGTTACTTAATTTCCCTGAATGGCCAGCTCAAAGAAGAGTATTGGTGGTACCAAAAGTCTATTGCACAAGGCCTTTCTAAATCACGTCCAATCCGTTGAATTTGCCATGAGTGTTTCCATCGATCAAATTCTAGAGGCATCTCTAGAATGATTATCGGACACAGGGAAATATCTGAGGTCTTTTTGGATTGTTGCGGCAAAGGGTCTGAAAATGTATGTAGATGGGAGATTTAAGTGTTTTTTAAGTGTATTGTCGTTATGAGGTATTGTGTGTTAATAGATGGCAAAAAAAGCCTGCTCATTCTACAACCCTGTTTCCAAAAAAGTTGGGTGAAATGTAAAGAAAAAACTTATACAGTGATGCACATTTAAACCCATTATTCAATAGAAAATGGTTCAAAGAAAACATATGAAATGTTGAAAGTAAGAAATTTTATTGTCTCTTAAAAAACAGGGGTTCACCACTCTGAAAGACTGCACAAGCAGATGGTGCATTAACTTAAGAATAACGTTACTCAATGCAAAGACTTTATGGATCTCATCTACTGTACATAGTATAATTAAAAGCTTTGGAGATTCTGGAGATATCTTTGTTAGCAAGAGATAAATAATTTTAATTAAAAACCATTACCGGGTTGCCGTGATCTTTAGGCGACAACGGCGTTGGGATTAATCATTTGCACGTCACTGTATTCTGTCCTCGTTTGCATTTTCCGCAGCCTCCCGACTTTTGTGGAAACAGGGTTGTGTATTTGTGTCTTGGTCAGGCTCTGGTCTCATGACCCACCCTTCCTGAGCCCAATGGGACAGCCGTTCGGAGACAGGATGTGCGGGTGACAAATGTTTTTGACTGGCAAGCGGCTCCATTGCATATCTCGGTATCATAGCCGATGTCGGGCAATCATCCTGGGTCAGAGCTGTGCAGGACCTCCGGTCACAGTCAGTGCGGCCAGAGGAAAAACATCACTTAAACATGTTCACATAAAGGGCCCAGATTAGTCAATGATGTTGACAGGGCCAACACCACATTGTAGGACTCTTGCTTTTAATAGGGGTCTCGAAGTTCAATGTGACTTAGCCTTATAGCCCAATGGACTCAAACAGAGCTACTCCGTCTCCAAATCAAAGGTTTGAGGAGCCTTGAGGTTACATTGCCCATTAAGTTGTCACTTTGTCTCTAGCATGGCGCGTGACTGGGAAAAGTGATCTGAATGTGAATGCAATCACTCCACCTGACATCCATCCTTTACGTAGGGTATCTCCACGTCTCTTTCTCACTCATCACAGTTGACAGACTACACTCCATATTTCTTGCCTTTTCAGGAACTGCCTCATGTCATTGGTGGCCCTGCTGAAGAAATTGAGAGATTGGCAAATGTGCTTTTTCCTATAACTGCTTTTAAGTGTGTGTGTGTCTCTCTCAATAGTTAGCCCCGGCTATTGGGGAGGTTTCTCATTGACAGCTGTGTTTGTCAAGTAAAACGAATATTGATGAGAGCGGGAGAAGCATGCTCTTTACCTCCAACAGTCCAATGTGCATTTTCAAGGTTGTGGATTTCTCTGTGTATGTGTGCAGGTGTGCGCGTGTGTGTATGTGTGCGTGTGTTGATGTGACTGTTAAGGGTTGTGACTCTGGGTGGTGGGGTGTGACTGTGTTTATGGGGGGGGTGTAACTGTGTGTGGTGGGGGAGGGGTGTGTCTGTGGGGGGGGGTGCCTTGCGGGAGGGGTGTGTGTGACTGGGGGGGTGACTGTGTGGAAGGGGGGGGTGAATATGTATTGTTCTTGTGCGTATCAAACCTTGGGGTTGTTTCACTATGTCAGCTGTGTTCATCAAGTGAATCATGAAAGCAGCTTACACGGGCTGGTGAACGAAGTCCAGATTGAGGAGGCATGAAATAGATGTAAACTAAACCAACTCCCATTAGCACCTGTTCTGAATGTCAAATGGGGGGGGGGGTTGAGTTATGGTTAAGGGACTTTCCCGTTCCCTTTTCTCTTATACATTTTGTGATCACCAAAAGTGTGACAAGTGTTGTCCTAAAATAACTGATACTTGTATATCAGGACATGGTGGAAGGATATGTCAGTTGTTGGAAGGCGTCTTCAGATGGACCCAAAATATGTTGTGTTATATTCATTATTCATACTGCTTTGGTAATAGTTATAGCGTATGATATTTGGTTGAATTCCATTCACTCTCTACTTATAAGTTCAGTTGAAAAGTTTGACATCTTTGTGCAGAAAATAAGCAAGCTCATATCTGCCCATTGAGAAGTATTCTCCTTGAAGTGCTTCTGTATGAAAGAGAATTTCTCGGTTACAAGGTCTTCACAGATTGCATGTGTGGAACACTGTTCAGGCATTGTACTTTGCCCGCCGGTCGGGGAAGAACTCCATTGTGAGGATAGAGAAGCCTGCAATATGAAATGAATGTTGGTAAAAAGGCCACGACGCACAGAGAGGAAAGTAGCATAGTCTGACAGCCGATGAAGGACTGAAGAGGAAATAACAAGGCCTTTTCTCCAAACCGTTCAGTAGGCATCTTTTGAAGTCCCAGATGGACTAATAACAACATTGGGAGGGGTGTAGTAAAGTGGCATGTTGTTCTTCAATGTTAGCAAGGTCAGTGCAACGCTCAGTGAGCAAGGACAGTTGAGGAAGGATATCTGCAGAGTTGAAGTGGACTGGATACAGGACACAAAACACCATATGGTCCACCTATCCTGTTCTCTCTGCAACTCCACAGCAAGCAGTACATGAGCGTCGTGTCTGGGCCTAACAGCCTCCTTAACAGCTGGTTTTCTTAAACCGTTAGTTTGGAAATAAAATGATTTTCCTGTCTTTTTATTTCGGAGTAGAAACATATAATGTCAACGCAAATGTATTTTATAAAGTCCTTTCTAGGTCTGCAGACAGACTGCCCTCCATGGTGATGGAAAATGTATTTTACATGTGTGTTACAGAACTTGTATACCCCTGTAAATCTGGAAACCATGGATTATCACGATACAGTTCCTTAAATGACATAGCCGTAGTTATACCCACTTGGATAATTCACAATCACTGTGATATCAAACTCTTCCACGCTACAAGTTGTATTTTCACTTCGGTTGACCAGCTTAACTGAAGCTGTAAAACAATATTTTTGGATATAAGAAAACGAACTAAAAGCAATTTAGATGGCATAAATGGTTCCCTTCACCATTCAGTTCTTGTATGCTCTCTTGAACAGAATCAGGAACTGTTTAGAACATACGCAAACAAGATATGTTTTGGGGCTTCATTTGTCTGTCTGACATTTCTTGTTTGAGGCGCTTTTAGTGTTGCCAATAGAGAGAGAGGAAGCATTTTACAACAGAAGACGTTGCATCTTCTGTCGGCCAATCGAGATTCTGCATTTTGGCATGTGCTTTTGTAGGCAGTGTGTGGTGAAACACTACCATTCTTACTGCAGATGTATTATCAACATCCTGTGATATCTTCAAAGAAAGGTAGAAGAATAACAAAGATTTTATTTGGTTTTATTTCACTTTATGTCGTGCCAGTAATTACACAGACCTTTTTTTATATTGTTATTAAACAGTTTGGTTTTATTATCATTACTTGTGTTGTTGTTTTTTTTTTATACAGCCTTAATTTGCAATACAATTAAAATCTTATTCAAGGGAGCCAGTAATTTAAGGTGACATACACACACACACACACCAACACGCCATGTGAGAAATGGATTTGAAATGGATTTGACCCGGCTCAAAGGGACAGAATTTTCAAAGGACAGAGATTGTCAAAGGATGCAATGCAGTTCCATGAAAGCCTCCTCCGGGTGGGAGAGGTTCTGTATATCCATTTCTATGGGTACCAATGAGAAATCCCAAAGGTAAAACACTCAATGTACATTCAGACCGTGGACCTGGGTGATCCTTTTTGTATTCAGACCAAAAAACACTTACAAAGTTTTGAGTTCATGCAAGTGAGATGTAACGTTGAGGGCTGTGAGTGAGAGCTCCTTCCTCCCAGGCATTTTCGAGTGTTTATAACTCCCATGGCCAGTGATCCACCAGCGACAGGGCTGCTTAGGGGGATCTGGGATCCCCAAGTCTAAGAATGTAGTTAACTTAAGACCTCGGCCATTGATCTCCTGTGTTGTGGTTTTTTTCTAACCGGAGATTAGGCTGTAATGTCCTGCTATGGATGGATGGGCACCTGCCATGGGAAAATGTCATTTCCCCCAGAGCGCCACGCTGTGACTAAGCCCACTCTAAGCGAAGGCATGGGGCAAGACCGAAGGGGGGATGGGCCCAAAGATAAGCACGTTCTATGGCTGACAGGTTGTCGCTAACAGCCTGTGATTGGTTGTAGCCAGCCCCCCCCCCCCCCACCATGTCATATCACTGCTCATCTGGGAGTTGTTCCCATCTGCTGCTTATAGAACGTGGATTTTGTTTGTCAATATCATTTCTCCTTGTGACCCAGTCCTGCATAATTTCGCACCCAACAAATAAACAAATGTACTTGAGGGCTCATAAGAGTGCAGAGGGAAAACAAAGCACCATTATTACCTCTGGTTTGTAGCGAATAATAATTAGAATGTAATAGACTGCAACGTAACCAACTAAGCTTAAAAATACATTGTAATTGAAAATATTTTTATACCTCTATAACATGTAGACACAATCACCAAAGTCAATATTTTTTTCTGTTTTCCAGTGAGTACCTGGGAACAGAGTCTTTCAAATAAACACATTTTAAGGGTTCTGCAAATGTTTGCCCCACTATGTAACAAACATGGGATCTAAACAATTACCACTGTGTAACAAACAGGGGATCTGGAGCATTACCACTGTGTAACAAACAGGGGATCTGGAGCATTACCACTGTGTAACAAACAGGGGATCTAGAGCATTACCACTGTGTAACAAACAGGGGATCTGGAGCATTACCACTGTGTAACAAACAGGGGATCTGGAGCATTACCACTGTGTAACAAACAGGGGATCTGGAGCATTACCACTGTGTAACAAACAGGGGATCTGGAGCATTACCACTGTGTAACAAACAGGGGATCTGGAGCATTACCACTGTGTAACAAACAGGGG
>JACXGK010007484.1:11236-25231 GCA_016801125.1 Novumbra hubbsi | reverse complement strand
AACAATGTTAACACGTGGCTACGCAACGACACGAGAAACAAACGCCACAACACAACTACACCCCAAACGGACAACAATGTTAACACGTGGCTACGCAACGACACAACACAACTACACCCCAAACGGACAACAATGTTAACACGTGGCTACGCAACGACATGAGAAACATGCCACAACACAACTACACCCCAAACGGACAACAATGTTAACACGTGGCTACGCAACGACATGAGAAACATGCCACAACACAACTACACCCCAAACGGACAACAATGTTAACACGTGGCTACGCAACGACACGAGAAACAAACGCCACAACACAACTACACCCCAAACGGACAACAATGTTAACACGTGGCTACGCAACAACACGAGAAACAAACGCCACAACACAACTACACCCCAAACGGACAACAATGTTAACACGTGGCTACGCAACGACACGAGAAACATGCCACAACACAACTACACCCCAAACGGACAACAATGTTAACACGTGGCTACGCAACGACATGTGAAACATGCCGCAACAACTACATTACTTGTTCGGCTCTTCTCTACAGTACAGTTTCAGATAATAAAACAAAGAGATAATGAAAAACGTACGGTCAAAGGAGCATTACCAAGTCAAAACACTGACAGAAATATACAGGGTTTGGTTGTATTTCTACTTGATAATGTGACATCTTGAGGCGACAAATCTAGGCAAGCTTTGTCAACCCATCCACGCCAAAAACCAGACAAGCAGTTCTGAGAGAGAGAGGTTCATGCGGAAGATCCCAGCACACATGAAATCAGGTTTTGCCTCACCCAAACCAACGAACCGCAGAGTCACACACACGTACATTCCTACCACATCCCCTTCCTACCCATGCCCCTCAGGGGGCGACCCTGGTCACCCCGCTCTGGGATCAAAGACACATGTGTAATTTTAATCAGGCAGCACAGTGGGCAGCCCCATTAATTCAATTCCATTTCATCAGTGGTGAGTCGGGCCACCAGAGGGAAGGACAGATTCCCCGGGTCCTTGGGCCCAGCAGTAATCCTGTCTCTTAATGACCTGAGACTGGACACTAAACCCAGAATTGCTTGGTGCCTGGCTGCAGTTAGTTTTTTTGCTTTCTGACAGAATTGTAAGACCTAGTCTGGGAGCAGAGACCAATCTAGGAGGCCCCCTCCTAACACTACCACTAAACTCCTCCCACTAATCCCCTACAAACCAAATGCTAAACCCTAACCACTAAACCCCTACCGCTAAACCCCTACACCTGAAACCTTAAAACCCTAAAACTCTACCGCTAAACTACTAAACCCCAACCGCTAAACCCCTACCACTGAACCCCTACACCTAAACCCCTACACCTAAAGCCTATCGCTAAACCACTAAACCCCTACACCTAAACTCTTAAAACCCTAAACCCCTACCATTAAACCACTAAAACCCTACCACTCACCCCCTACTGCTAAACCACAAAGACCCTACCGCTACAACACTACCACTAAACCCCTACCATTAAACCACTAAAACCCTAACATTCAACCACTAAAACCCAACCATTACACCACTAAAACCCTACCACTCACTACCACTCACCCCCTACTGCTAAACCACAAAGACCCTACCGCTACAACACAACCACTAAACCCCTACCATTAAACCATTAAAACCCTACCACTCACCCCTACTGCTAAACCACGAAGACCCTACCACTACAACACTACCAATAAGCCACTTAAACCCTACCATTAAACCACTAAAACCCAACCATTAAAACCCTACCACTCACCCCCTACTGCTAAACCACGAAGATCCTACACCAAAACCCCTACACCTAAACCCCTATTGGGTTTTGGCTACAAACTGTTTATAATGTGTAAACAACATTACAAAGTTTTAAAAGAGAGGGTTTTACTCTCTTTGGGCGTAAAGTGAACAAATATTTACAGTCGAAATCATTACACTGTGTCTTGCTGTTCCTATTCCAAAAGACTATGTCTGTTCCAACAACAATGGTGGAAGATATAGCATTGGTGGAAGATATAGCATTGGTGGAAGATATAGCATTTGAGGAAGATATAGCATTGGAAATGAGTTTGTCATTTCAAATGAATCTGACCGTGAACAAGCTACAGCAATCTTTCAAAGCACAATTTCAAATCCTTGACAAAAAGGGGTGTAAATACGTAATAAACGATAATAGGTATCCCAGTTTTTCAAAGTGTCCTCAAACACTGAATGAGAGCAAAGAAATTGCCATCAGTCATTGAGAAAGTTACAGATAAATCAACATGAGTGTTTTGATGTTTGCTTAGAAAACAGTGTGCATCAGATTACCCAATCATCTGGTACTGGCTAACCTTGCACAGGTGTTTTTTTCTCATGGAGTGATAAATTGTTTATTGTTACATATAATGAGTGTTGGATATTTTACCTTACCTTGGGTATTTTGTGGATGGCGATTCTCATTACAGGCAAATTAGATCTTTTGAGTATTGCGGTCCACACCTGCGAAAGAAAGAACAACACAGCATTAGAAAAAGTATAAAACAGACACACTGATCATTAGCACCCTTCTCAGGCCCCCAGCATTCATCCAAGCAGTAGGCTTTATGTCAAATATGACAGTTCTCTCAAACGGAGTGGAAAATTCCATCAAAAACACATTTCTGTGGTAATTTCTATTCAGTCCAAGGGTGGTGAGAGATACACAGTATTACAGGTAAACCTGACGCCTATTAACTGTTGTTGCCTCTCACTCGCTTTATCTGTGCACCACGTTTGTGTGTGCATGTGAGTTTAACAGTGTTTGTTTTGGCAGGTCCCCACTAGGGAAAAAGCAATTTCCAGCTTAGGTGTTAGGAACAATTGGGCATAGTGTTAGAATTGGGGTTACTTTTGTAAAAATGTGTTTGTGTGCGCATTTGTCTGTGAAAAGTAAATAGTCAACAGCGACAAAGGGTTAAGTTTAGGCCAAAGATAAAATTAAGGTTAGAATCAGGGTCAGTTTCAGGGTTAGTACGGCTGATTACGGTTATAGTGTGAGGGTTATGATGATTATTTCAGAAAAAATCTGAATCAGAAAAACTTTATTGCCAAGTACATTCGCACATACAAGGAATTTTCTTTGGTGCTATGGTGCATGACAACAAAACACAGTAAGTGGTACGAGGTAATTAAAGTAAATATAAAATGTGCAAATATTTACTTCAAGCAAACAGTTGTTTTATAACAGGTCTAAGCTAACAATTTTTATCCGTGAAAAATTAACACTTTTACATTAAGGTCAAAACTGAATGACCAGTGTTTTATTTTGCATTTAGAACTGAAAGACAGGTCTTTCTATTCTATTCAGAACTGACTCAAAGCTTGTTTTTGAATCAGCTGATAACAGAGCTACCATTCTGTATGGGTGATGGCACTTCAAAGGTCTTCGTTGTGGAACGAACGTCAACAAAGAGTCTGTTGATTGGTAACCGAGAGTGTCTGACTGGACTACGGTGACACAACACTGTGATCCATGATGTAATGTTCTCATGATGCCATTCATTCCAGAGATACAGGGTGACGATGGTAAGCGGAGTGCGGTAAATTAGACACCAAGAGTTAATCTCCATGTCAGGCTAACAATTACAAACCTGGAATTGCAAAGTTGGTTATGAAAAATTATTTTCCTTTAAAAATGCAAACTGATATTGTATGAGAACAGTGGACAGCCTGACTTTCTAAATGGCCATTTGTCAAAACACAAGGACGTCATTGTACTAACGTGGTGTCTTATGTACCTATCTGCTGATCAAAGCAGAGTTGGAGAGGTCAGAGAAAACTCAGCCAAACTGAAGGTGTTGATGTTGGAGATCTGGCAAGGAAAGTACAGGCAGAAATGACCCCCAGCTCAGAGAAATTATCCAATTATTTTCTAAAGGACTTTCTTTTTTTTTATTATTCATCCAACTGTTAGAGAATGAAATAGAACATTTGCCTCACAGAAAACCCTGGCGGGACGATTTACATTATGATGATTGTGCAGGATTTTAAACACCTATCAAAATGCTGCACATAGTGAAGTATAGGGGTTTGATTGGTAGTGTGAAGAAATTCACAGTAGTCATATTTCATCGGGGTATTTGCAGTTGCTTATTGATTTTTAGCCATCTAACAGTATTTCAGTAACGTTGAATGCAATGTTACTGATGACATTATTAAGCATTTATAATTAATTACAACTATTTATAATGTATTCCAGTTATAATATCTGTTTTTAAACATGCATTTGTCCATGTCTTATCATTATGCATCTAAGGGTAAAAACATTTACATGTTCTTTATACTGTAATGCTTAAGTTATCTGTGAACTTCAAAAAGTCAAAATTGGTATTATAACTAAAATGATAAATACCTAATTTTACTGACACTATTTTGCCTCTATTCATAAATTCTCTTTTATTAGAAAAAGCCTGTAGTAAAGATGTTTACTTTGCCATGAAATTAGGGATGTTTTTCCATTACTCGTCACAAGATCATTAACTACCTCATTGACTTCTCCTTATAGATTTACATAGAGGCTCCTCTTGCTCCAAGCATACATTAGCATTTCCTTAATGGATAAGACACACTTTATGTCAAAAGTCACCCGAGGATGACAGTAATAAAAACATTTTTTTTTTAACTCAGATTGCGGGGGGGGGGGATTTACAGAAACATTTAAATTAGGACAAAAATTGACAATAGTCTATCCTTGATCCATGGATGTGATTTAGGCCTTATTTTCACTGAAAAACTATACAGAGAAACGACCTGTGCCTGCTTTTAAACACATAAATTATTTTTTCCCTACCAATCGTCTGAACTTCATATTGCAAGATATCAAGCCACATCCATGTCCTTCAAACAGAACAGCCCAACACTCTCCATGTAACCAATTATAGGGTTGTCAACAGGAACTCAAGCAATGAATCTTGTATGCACGTAATCGTCAACTGATTAAAATGGCTATCTGACTGACAAACAGACTTGCAGGCATCATACATCAACTTTAATGGCCTTTCTTAATCAGAAAGCTCTGTGATCACAGGAGACCAATTAGGGATTAAAAGATAGAAACTCACCATTAATAAACCAACTTGGCTAGCACAACACTGACTACATTTCAGAAAAGCTGCTGAGGTTGACTTTCAAGAGCTTCAGCAGATATGAATCTAACAAAGGTTTTCGGCCTGCTGAGCCTTCTCATATTAAAACAAAGAGTGTTAAGTTAGAGGACCCATTCCTACACCGGTGTCATTAATACTGATCCTTATGCATAACAACTGACTTGCGAAAGGACAGTAAATGCTGTGCATTAGCCCCCTGTACCAAATGTATTTTAAATAGAATCCTTAGGGACAGCAGAGATATATTATCAAGGCTACTCTTGCAAAAGCCAATGAATATGGGTAGATAGAGGAATCAATACCCTAGTTATGTGGTGGAAATAGAAATGCCTTACTTAGGAGGGCTATAAAATTACACACCAAAGACCATCCGGCATCAGAGAATGACCAGAGATGGCTGTGGCTGTGCTCAACTTCAATTAAAACAAGGGTCATTTCTATGAATGCAGTTTTTCTATTCACAGGTGTTACACATACAGGGCTTCGAATATATAATGGACCACAAACTTTGCACACGATTTCGTAGAAGAAACTCAGATCTTGGATTTCCAGCGTTAAATAGTTTTAGATTTGATGCATGCACCAAATCCCGAGCCTTTAAAATCGCTACATGGTGTTACCCAGCCACCTCTGAAGGTGTGTGAATATTAGTGCATGTGTGGTATGATCAGAAACGGCAATTTCACCACTTCAACACAAAAAATCCACCACCACAACACACAGTGACTAATATCAATGGACATTTCTTCCATATTCACATAAATAATTGGGCAGCCCGCCAGCTACATGTTTTAAACTAATGTGGCAACATGTCATTTTCTCCAAAGCACAGTTGTTCATAGTTATTCAGTGTCACAGTGCTTCTGTAGAGAGACGTTCGCATGTGAATATACTGCTGCAAAATATTAATGGAACGTAACTATCACAGTATAACACCAATTTTGCAATTTGATAATATCCCAATCAATACTAGTAGCATGAGGCGGTAACTGCAAGTCAATTCAAGTGTCGCAGGGAGTCCAGCTCCTCCATGATGGCACATCCATATGTGCCGTCGCAAGAAGGGTTGCTGTGTCTCCCAGTATGGTCTCAAGAGCATGGAGGAGACACCAGGCTTGGATGATTGATGGATCCTGGCCTGGGTTTAGAATTCTGTCTTTTGTGACTTGAATCATTTGTTAACTTCCGAGTCCCCAATATTATTCTCAATGCCATCAGTGTAGTTATACACAAGGGGAGATGGACAGGGCTGGAAAGTTTGGAGAATGACAAAAGTATTGGTTTATACAAAGTTTGCTCCTGCAGTGTTTTTAGATATTTTGTCAGATGTTACTATGGTATACTGAAGAATAATTACAAGCATTTCATAAGTGTCAAAGGCTATTATTGACAATTGCATTAAGTACATGCAAAGAGTCAATATTTGCAGTGTTGACCCTCTTCTTCAAGAGCTCTGCAATTCGCCCTGGCATGCTGTCAATTAAATTCTGTGCCACATCCTGACTGATGGCAGCCCATTCTTGCATAATCAATGCTTGGGGTTTATCAAAATGTGTGTGTTTTTGAGGATTGACCACAAGTTCTCAATGGAGAAGGGAATTCCCTGGCCATGGACCCAAAATGTCTATGCTTTGTTCCCTGAGCCACTTATCACTTTTGCCTGAACTCCGTCCTGCTGGAAAAAACATTGTTCATCACCAAACTGTTCTTGGATGGTTGGGAGAAGTTGTTCCGGAAGAAGTTTTGGTACCATTCTTTATTCATGGCTGCAAATTTGTGAGTGAGCCTACTCCCTTGGCTGAGAAGCAACCCCACATTTGAATGGTCTCAGGATGCTTTACGGTTGGGATGACAAAGGACAGAAGGTAGCGCTCACCTAGCTCTCCGGACAAGCATTCTGCCGGATGGCCCAAACAATCAGAAAGGGGATTCATCAGAGAAAATGACTTTCCCCCAGTCCTCAGCAGTCCAATCCCAGTACCTTTTTCAGAATATCAGTCTTTCCCTGATGTTTTTCCTGGAGAGAAGTGGCTTGTACGTGCAGATGCACTCACACCAGCCTGCGGACATTTCTGAGCAAGCTCTGCACTGTTGGTGCCCCGATCCTGCAGCTGAATCAACTTAAGGAGACGGTCCTGGCGCTTGCTGGACTTTCTTGGGAGCCCTAAAGCCTTTTTCACAACAATTGAACCTCTCTCCTTGAAGTTCTTGATTATCTGATAAATGGCAGATGTATGGTGCTAGCAGCAATATCCTTGCCTGTGAAGCCCTTTTTGTGCAAAGCAATGATGACTGCACATGTTTTCTTGCAGGTAACCATGGTTAAAAGAGGAATAACTCAGATTTCAAGCCACACCCTCCTTTTAAAGCTGTTATTCTAACTCAATCAGCATGACAGAGGGATTTTCAGCCTTGTCCTTGTCAACAATTGCCACTTGTGTGAACAAGAGGATCACTGAAATGCAGTGGAAATGTATGTTTTGGGATGAAGTTCATTTTCATGGTAAAGAAGGACTTTGCAATTAATCTGGTCACTCTTCACAACGTTCTGGAGTTTATGCCAATTGCCATCATAAAAACTGAGGCAGCAGACTTTGAGAAAATTATTATTTGTGTCATCTCAAAACTTTTGGCCACAGCTGTATGTATTACTGAACTCTATTGTTTTCCAAATATTAAGTTCTGCTTTTCTGATGTATCAAATACTTATGTCATGCAATAAAATGAAAATGAATTACTGAAAAATCATACAATGTGATAAAAACCCAGCAAAACCCAGCCTTGGCAGCATACACTTGAAGATATTCCAAATAAATAAACGCATGCTGTTATGGCCAATTTGATATTTTAATCCTTCGCTAAAAGATGTGCAGTACAACACAATCAGTACACAATCTAATCACACACCATCCATGGATCCATGATTTATGCATTCTCTTAACTCAAGAGTCACCTTTCAACTCCTAGCCTGCACGGGTATGGAAATATGTGGCTGCAAGTCAATGTTAAGTATACTTCCAATAAACATAAATGAATTTGTAACTAGTTTATCTATACAGATGTACACAATGCCCCTGGTTAAATAGAAAAATTATAATAAACACATTCAAACATTAAGTAAATGCGTTAAGCATGATAATGCATGCAATTAGATGTGAACTAAAAGCTTTCAAAATGATAATGCATACATGTTTATATACTGTAATTAGGTACAATAATGTAAGCATTATAATGAATACATTTCATGTGGTTAGGCATAGGTAAACAAGAGAAACGTATTACAGGAACAACAGTCTTGTGAGACGAAGTGACACAATTAGCAAAAAGATGGTGTACATTGTTTCTATATAAATTGTTTAAGTAGTAGTAGTCGTAGTAGTCGTAGTCGTAGTCGTAGTCGTAGTTGTGACCTTGATGCAAGGATCCAAATAGTCTTGTATCAGAAACGGCAACAAACATCATATTTCATGTTTTTGTTAACCAATAAATCAGCTTTCTGTATATTAATTTAGTAGGTATATTTACATTGAAAATACTAAAATCACATGTGGTATTTGTTTACTTCCACTGAGAGAACACCCCCCCCCCAACCCATCCATCCATCCATCCATCCAGCCCAGAACCCATGACCCAACAATCCCATCAAGAGTGCCGGAAGTGCAGGACTCAGGGTAGACATATGGGTAAGGTCACGAGGGGAGACATGACACCTATCAGATCCCTGCCAGTCAGCAGAATAGACCTTTATGCACCATCTTGACCTGAAGAAGACCCTGGCATAGACACAGGATGTGGTGCAGTGTATCCGGTAAACAACCTCATCCCACCACTCCTGTGAACTGAACTCCCAACTCCCGCTCCCAGGCTAACCTATCTTGTTTGGTAGAGAATACATCCAAGGACATAATACATGTGGGGATCTGACAAGTCAAACCTGTCTGTTGAGGTAGCGGAGACAGAATTCAGGCCCAGGATTGGTCGGGGGGGGGGGGGGGGGGTTGTCCACAAGCTGAGAGGATACAGAGAGTCTAATCTGGAGGATTTAACATCTTTCCTTTTCCAGAAGGAGAAAGCATTATCTATTAGGGGGAAAGGAGGGATGGGAGTGATTCCTATCAACCTATTGTGTACTAAGTATTAGTACTAAGTATTAAGTACTACTGTGTAGTCAGTGAAGTGAGAGGGGAGGAAGTACTGGGAGAGAAGAGCAAAGAAGGGAAGGGAGTGAGGCCAAGGGGAGGGTGCAACAAATGAACATTTCTGAAAATTGCCAGCCCATAATGTAGGGAGGTTCCTGCCCACCACTGAACCTGCATGTCTACAGCAGGAACCCTGCTAGGGACCCTGCTAGGGACCCTGCTAGGGACCCTGCTAGGGACCCTGCTAGGGACCCTGCTAGGGACCCTGCTAGGGACCCTGCTAGGGACCCTGCTAGGGACCCTGCTAGGGACCCTGCTAGGGACTCTGGGAGCAAGACAGGCACTCTCATCCAACAACAGTCTGACCTCACCAATGCTCTTCTGGAAGAATTAACAAAAATTCTCATAGACACACAAAATGTTGTAGAAAGCCTTCCTAGAATAGTAGAAGCTGTTATATTTGCAAAGGAGGGGCCAACTCAATATTAACGCTTGGGGATTTAGAATGGGAAGATAACAAGCTCTTGTGGATGTCATGTGAAGGTGTCCCAATACTTTCGTCCATACTTTTGTGTATGTGAAACCAGAGCGGCTAATTTGGAAAGGCAAGTCGGTCTGCTTCAGATGGAGCAATGCTGGGTTGAGAAGCACTCACTCTTCTGGAGATATAGCTTGTAACCCGAGAAGGAGCCAAAGTCCTACAGAAGACAGGATGGAAGGTAATCAGGTTGCTGGTTTAATGACATAGAGTAACAATTCTTCAGCTTGTAACAACAACCTGTGTTCAACCCTCTTCCGCAACACACCCTGGAAAGAGGAAGATGCACATAGAGCTATCAAATGTGGCTTGATTCTTGAAAACAGCAAACAAGTATTCCCATTCAATTCTCTCAAATGCCTCCTCTGCATCTAGAGGACCACCTCAGGAAGTTTTGAGAATAGTTTGGAATAATATTGAACAACGTCTAGTAACTCATTGTATAGATACAATAGCAAGGCTGCTGAATTGCCGTGAAAGAACTCAAAAGGAACCCCATTGGGCATTGACTTGGTAGACTGCACAACCTCTTCCAGGCTGAGAAGAGAATCGATGTCAGCCGCAGTGTTGGAGTCAACTGAAGGAGTTTCCAAATCTCCCAGGAACCGAGTCAAAACGTCAGTATCTGATGGGCAGTAGGAAGATTTGAAGGTGTTGATCCCCCTTAGCGTCTCAAATAAAACCACTAGAAGGACCATATATTTGAGGAATTAGACGAGAAGCAGCCTGGTGTTTCAATTGTTGTGCCAGCAGACAACCTCCATGGTCAGCATGCTCATAATATGTAGCATGTGAGCGCCACAGCAGGGTTAAGGTATGACATAACAGAAGTAGTCAAAGTTCTGGGTAGAAGCGAATACATTGACCAAAACTACTGGATGTGCAAGATCCAGTAGTAGCTGTCCGTTACGACTAAATACCTCCAATTACTGTCAGAGTGTATATTGGAATTATATGGCCAAACAAAATAGCAACTCCTCTGGCATTAGCAAAAACGTGTGTCTTGAGTAATCCTTGGTGCGTAAATGAGTGTCTTGCAGAAATACCACATCCGCATTCTGCATCTTCATGTGAAAGAAGACCCTAGACCTCTTGGATCACTCACAACCTGTCCGACAGGAGGCTGCGTGTGAAGCTGGGGAAACATATCTCCGATCCCTGGTCCATCAGCACCTGATCTCCTCAAGGCTGTGTCCTTTCCCCTCCTGCTCTTCTCCCTGTACACCAACTGCTGCACCTCCAGTCAGCAATCCCTCAAGCTCATGAAGTTTGCGGATGACACCTCCCTCATTGGGCTCATCTCTGGTGGGGATGAGATGCCTACAGGTGGGAGATTGACCACCTAGTGAACTGGTGCAGACAGAACAATCTGGAGCTCAACGCTCTGAAGACAGTGGAGATGGTTGTGGATTTTAGGAAGAACCCAGCCCCACCCACCCCCATCACCCTGTGTGACTCCTCAGTTCTCATCACAGAATCCTTCCGCTTCCTGGGAATCATCATCATCACCCAGGACCTCAAGTGGAAGCAAAACATCATCTCCAAAAAAATCACAGGTGAGGATGTACTTCCTGCGGAAGCTGAAGAAGTTCAACTTGCCAAACATAACGATAGTGCATGTCTACACAGCCATCATTGAGTCCCTCCTCACCTCCTCCATCACCATCTGGAACGCTGCTGCCACTGCCAAGTACAAGAGCAGACTGCAGCGTGTCATTCGATCTTCTGAAAAGGTGATTGGCTGCCATCTGCCATCCCTCAAGGACCTGTACCACTCCAGGATCCTGAGGCGCGCTGGAAAGATTGTGGCTGACCCCTCCCACCCTGGACAACATTTTTCTGACACTCCTATCTTGCAGGAAGATACAGTCCATAAGGACCAACACCTCACACCACAAAAAAAGTTTCTTCCCAACGGCAGCTGGCCTCATCAACAAGTACAGACGACCCCCACTGACACTGACCTCCTCTGACCCATAACTGAATTACATTAATGAACTTTTCTGGACTTCCTTCTTGCATATTGCACTTTATGCAACTTATACAGTAAATGTTTACTTATTTTATATTTACTGGATCATTTTTATTTTTAACCGAATACCTCAGTGTTTATAGGTAAGAATACCTTACTGTGTTTTCAGTCATGCTTGATAGCACCAAAGCTAATTCCTTGTATGGGTAACCTACTTGGTTATAAAGCTGAATCTGATTCTGACAGAAAATAGAAAAAGAAAGAGGTAATAGAAGAGAAAAGCAAAAAATACCAATAACAACTAGAACATAAACAAAAACAATAAAGGGAACATCTAATCATCCCAGTAAAATTAAACTTCAGGGATATTAATCTGTCTTGTTAGAAGCAATTGTGAACCAATGTCACATGTTTGGTGCAAATAAGTAAAGACAACAGCAAGACAACCACCTAAAAGGGAATAGTTTTGCAGGTGGTGGCCACAGACAACTGCTCTCTCCTTATCTTTCCTGACTTATTTTTCTCTAGCGTTGCATTTTGATAGAGTCCTTGTGGCGGTACATGCAGATGATTCAGGTTGTACAGGTAGTCCAGCTTTTCCAGGATGGCACATTCATGTGCCGTCGCAAGAAGGTTTACATGAAGAGAGCTGGATGGAGCTGAAGGGCTTCAACCCAGCAGTAGGACCTGTATCTGCTCCTTTGTGGCGAAACGGAAAAGGAGGAGCACTGCCAGAGCAATACAAAATGATTTCCAGTGCCCTACTGGTGTGCATGTTTCCAAACAAACAAGACTCCATGAGCGTGTCAATTTATGGGACCTATGCCAACAACCCAGTACCGTGCAATGATGGTCTGGGGAGGCATCTCCTTGTAGGGGCGCACAGACCTCCACGTGCTAGCTAACAGTACCCTGACTGTGGTTGTCCATGAGTTCCCCCTGGTGCAGGACAAAGCCTCATGTGGCCAGAGTGTGGAGGCAGTTCCTGGATGAGGAAGGCATTGATACCATTGACTGGCCCTCATGTTCCCCAGACCTATATCCCATTAAGAACCGCTTTCATTTGTTTCCTATGAATTACGCAATTTACAGTAAAGATTTTGGTCCTTAATATATTTTGTTCGTATGTGTGATCTAAGTGTTCCCTAAATTGGTTTGAGCAGTAATTCTGATTATCCGACGGTTGCAGGGCACAAGCAGAAGGTCCAGAACACGCGGGAGCCTCTTGGCGTTAGTCTAATCTCTCCACACGCTAAACCGAAACGCTTTCTATGCATTTGTAATTGAACTAACAAATGGCTAGCAAGGGGCGTTGTGAGCACATGAAATGTTTGGTCATGAACCTTTGAGGGTGACCTGGTGCCAGAAACAACCTAGAAATCTGAGCAATTAACTCTTGAGTCAAACATATTGAATTATTCAAAAAAGGAAATAACAGTGAAAATGGGCGGTCATGATCGCACAAATAGGCCATGGCGCTGTCTAGCCTCAAGTACTGTCTAGTCATTAGCCTCAAGTACTGTCTAGTCATCAGCCTCACATACGTCTATTTGTGGGAAGAAGATTCATTAGCCAAGGAAATGAGACTTGTTTGATTGAAATGAGTAACTTTCCAGAGACTGGTAAAGGATGTGTGATGGGTACCATTGGGCTAATATCAGGTCAGGGTTGCCTGCAGAAAGGAGGAGACGCTGGATGAGAATGACACTTCATCCCACCTCAGGATTGATTCGCCAGGCCACTGTCATCTCTCTCCCTCTGGCCTAGCTCCCACACAGCACCTCCTGAAGGCAGATTCAATTATTCAATTTTTGATAAATTATTAGATAAAACAGGGCCTGCTAGCACCCTGAAGGGCCAGCCAGCAGTCTCCTCTAAAACAATGTCTGACTTTCTCTGCTCAGTCTGAAAGCCCAAACACCTCAGATATCACCTCATCCCTAAACATGCTGCTTTTTATATTTCATTATGGTCAATGTTTCTTCTGATGTTGTAACAAACGAATAAAAGGGCAAAGGTGTGGTCTATTAAAAAGAGATACCAGGGGGGGTTAGGGTTAAAGAGATCCCGGGGGGGTTAGGGTTAAAGGGATTCCATGGGGGGGTTAGGGTAAAAGGGATTCCATGGGGGGGTTAGGGTTAAAGAAATCCCGGGGGGGATAGGGTTAAAGAGATCCCGGGGGAGATAGGGTTAAA
>JACXGK010007484.1:0-11136 GCA_016801125.1 Novumbra hubbsi | reverse complement strand
AGCAACCATCATGAATTAATGCATCCAATTCTAATTTCTTATCTACATGCCAATTTTAAGATCACAAAAGTATTTAGAAGGAAACGTCCTCCAGCTAATGAGTCTATTACTGTGGAAATATTACAGAGTGCGGTTTACACAAAGGAGAAAACAGGCGTGCTGTTGATTTGGTAAGGCTGTATTTTGACTGACTGGAGACATTTTCTGAAATGTCCATATGTACTCGATTGGCTAGGTAGGGCTGAACTGTAATTATGGCGGCTCTCTGTTGAGAGGTGCTAAGTACTTTCTGCCGCCAAACACTACCAATGTCTGCGTGCCTTAATGGGGATATAAATCAACAAATTCCAGCCAGAAGGAGCCAGAAGGTAGCGGCAGATTTGAGATGTCTTCAGCGAAACGGGCAGTGTACCCAGGTCCGCAGCTTGCTTCCCTCCTGCGTGGACCTGATCTGCTGTGTGTCATCAACTGAAGCTAATGGGTTTAGTTTCCCCCCTGCTAGGACCACTAACCGCACAGTAGGGTTCAAGCCCTCCAGGGGACCGGAGAAGATGGCTTACAGGCCCAATTCCAAACCAAATCCTAAATTTCCCCCCCTTGCCCAAAGGCTCCAAAAATGTGGAATTGGTATTAGCCATTGACAGCATGGGTCTGGTCCCATATCTGAATCCCTAAGTGCTTGAGTTTGTTCTTCTGACTATCCCAGCTAGACCATGCATGGATGTAAATTAATAAAAAAGTTCAGAACAAGAGTAGCTACACAGAATGTATCCCATGTTTGCCAGATTACACCCATCACATCAAAATCTATATGAAGTGAAGCGTATAAGGCGATGCAGCAGGAGGTTCATTTGGACTTGGTATATAAACAGTGTAGCCCTTTTTTGCTCAGAGGTAAATGAAACCAACACATGTAGTGGGGAACGGGTAGATTTGGTGCCATTTACTGGAAGGCCTACAAAACAACCGGGCTATCGGAAACTTTTTGAGGCTGTGCAAAAAGCAAAATAATATCTTGCAGCTTTCTACAGCCTTTATGGCAAAAATGTTTTGCTTTGTGTCCATTGCATTGTTCAATCATAGGCAATAGAAAATTGGGTAAAATCAATTCCAAGCTGACTTTTGTAAATCTCAACCCTTCCTACTTGTACCTCTATTAATCTATATAAACAAAGGAACAAAAATCATGTATATTTTCAGAGTATAATATTATGGTGTAAAATTTTCAAGTTCAAATTATAGTTCGCTGTTTTCTGTCACATCATATTTGTCATGTCATTTAACTGGAAAGTGTTGGGCTTGATTCAGCTTTACCAAAATGCAAACTCTTCACCTCTTCAGCAACACCACAATGCAAATATCATCAATAAAAAATGTTCACCATTTGTATGAAAACAATACATAATTATAAAAAAAACAAAAAAACACCTGAAATCTATAATGATTCACAACTTCCTGAAGACGGCATCTTTTAATACAGGCAGACAACGGTGGGGAAGAGAAACTGCAGGGACTGCATCCTTGCAGGAGACGGAGCGCCTCAACTCAATCTGTGAGTGTTGAGCATTCTGGATTTTGTGTCGCTCAGAGACCATTCTAGTCTCTGTGCCGTCTAACAGCAAGCTTTTAGTGCTATGATACCAGAGCCACAACTCCCAGAGCTCCTGTGTAGAGGAGGTCAGCAGAACCGAGAGACTGCTTTCATAGTTACAGAACCCTGGCAGCTCGCTTGTGGCCTTTCACTCGGTCTACATTAGCTAGTACAATAACTATCACAAAAGCCTCCGTCGCTAGGTAAATATTCTGTGTACGGATCCAAAATAAATACCAGCCAAGCTGAAGTCAGGGAGTTGAGGAATCAATGTGAGATATCTGGGGATCAAGACTCTCCAATAGTAAGCCTTTGATTTAAATACCAATTATCCATTTTTTACAGAGAGGCAGAGAGATCTTCTCCGTGCAATTTGGCCTTTTGTAGCCTGTTGTTCTAACGCCTGTCCGTACAATCTCGTTTAAACACTGGCAGTCATATAAAGCCTCAGAGCTTCCCCAACATGTTTATCTGACTGTGTCGTTACAGCTGTAGAAATCCTCTTGGTTTGTAAGACCATGTACAGCCTAAGCCTGGCATGGTAGCTGGACTACCCAGTCCGAATAACAGCAGGGCTTCTCACTGCCGAGGGCCAAGACAAGAGGAGCCTTTTTTTAATCAAAAAAGGCAGAAGGGATTAAGACAATGTCAAAGGAAGGGATTCTTCCAGTCCTTACATTCCACACACACACACACTAGTAGCAATAAACTGGAGATGTCTTCCGAAACTGATCCAAATATATCAATGTGATGCGGCTGTTCCTTCTAGTAATGTTCGAAAAGAGTTTAAGTTATAAATGAGAAGCACAAAGAGACTGCAGACTTTTCGTGGCCCTCTAAATCAAACTTAACATAGCTCTTACACCTGCAAATCAAAAAGCAAATCCAACAAGCTGGCCAAGACACACCTAATACTGGTTGTATTTGAATACTTGTTTTGTTAAGGATACCCACAGATTTTACCTAGGTAGCAGCTACTCATCCGATACAAATAGAGAAACGATACGAAAGCAATGTCATACCAAACGGCAATAGCACCTTGACGGTTCTGAGGAGTATCCAATACATGTCAGTTTCTTCAAACTGTGTGTATAGGGTCTTATGCATTCCATTGTCATCAGCACCAATTCTACAGGAGGCTGTTAATCCTATCAACTGAAGACGTTTATTCATTAAATAGTAGTATATACAAATACCCTAGGCTATTATAAACATCTAGGATTAGTCTGTTTTTTATAAAAAGTAATTGACAGTGTTTGCGAGGACCAACAAGACTGGGGGCCACTGCTGACTGACTGATCTGCAAATCACCTTCAATCATAAATAATGTCTCAATATTATTTGCAGACCAGACATTCAGTCACAATTTACTGATGATACATTGTGGTTTTGCTCCTATAGAATACAGCCGCCAGCTTCAATTGGGAAATACTACCCTACATTGCATTCGCAAATACCATGGACATGCTACCAAATGTTATAATAGGATTAGCCTACTTTCATTATTAATATGGTCACATAGTAACTTTGTAAAGTGAAGATTTGTTCAGGCTTCACAAACAGGCACACCATATCTGCAGTGTGGAAGAAGCATTGCACGCAGCAACCAGAACTGTTGTGAAGCAGAAAGTAGAAGATGTGTTATTAAACCAGAGTTTGATACTTTGCACACAATAGGATGCTTTTTGATAAAAAAAAATGTTTAGGGTTTCCAGTGATGGTCATCTTCCATTCAATGGGCCCCTGCTCCACACGTCCATTGCCTGGCCAGGACGGTGACTCTGAGCGACTGAAAACATGTATTTCACAAGAGTCTCTAAAAAGTATGGACTCGTAAGGACTCAGCGTTGTTGGAAGTCAATCCCGCCTACAGGCCCTTGGCTCCATGTAGTGGGGGTTTGGTCCCCTGTTTACCCCTCCCTTCAACGCCCTGCCCAATGAGTTTGCCAAACAGCCAAGCCTATCAACAAAAGGTTTGGCTCGGAAAACCGCTTGGAAAGAAATCTTCAATCACAGAGCTTTATTAATTAAAAGATCAAGTTTGGCAGGGGAAACACGGTAAATGGACATCCTTTCTGGACAATCACAAAAGCCCCTGTAGATGACCCTTAATCACCAGCCAAGGGGACCTCTACCCAAACTAAGCTACATTGTTTAGGGGGATACCTGTAAACAGAATAAAAGAACAAATACATCAAGTCCTCTTTTGTATACTCTACATACATGCTTTGTTATGAGAACTTAACATTGTACCTGTGTTTGCGCCACTGTTTACTGAACATATGTTTGTTTTTTTATAGTTCTGTGAAATAAAAACAGCAAACATACCTTTTTTCCCCCCAATTGTATACTCATTGTACACTGTCCCCTCCTGGGTTTAGAGAGGTAAATGAGTAGAGGGCCTTATGAAATTGAAGAAACACTCACGTCTTTGATCCCCCAAAAAATTGATTGCATTTAAAATGAACCACTGGAAAACATATAGGTACATTGCAGAAAAGACTAAGTGGTGGAGGTTACTTTAGCATTAGTATGCTTTGCTAAACTGAAACGTTTTTTTAACAGCACAAGAAACAAATCCTTGCATTCTCCAAGTTATGCTTTCGTTCACATAATACATGCAATTACCTACCTCACTATTAAGGCCAGCTTTTACTTGGTCTTCAATTTTCTGATGTGAGCTGCTTGTACTCTTCACGCTTGCACTTCTTTTCAAGCACCTCAAGCACACCCATTCCACCTCAGCTCAAGAGAGCTGATTTTACAGTAGATAAATTGCCCAAACAGGCCCAGAGGGTAGAAAGTATCTGACCGCCTGTCTATCCGTTCTGAAAACAACAAATGCCAGTTTGACACAAGCGCTGTCTTAGTGCCGGCCAAAAATATGACTTTTAAAATAGACTCCCAAGTGATTAGGACAACAAACTACAAAAACATACACATTGCCCACTTGCCTGCATAAGCTAAATTTGGGTGAACATCCTACAGATGTTCATCCAACTAACAAACACAGAGACGTGCAAAACCTCTCCAAATGGGATATCATACATCTATACTAAGCCTTCCCCACTGCTCACAACACACTTTAATTATTCCGTTATGGGGAGGCGTGGTCTGCATGTTTATCACTAGAGAGGGAAGCATCCACGATGCCTTTAATACTGAAAAAACCTTAGAGGACCCCAATACAGAAACACACAAACAAACATTTCATCACCACCACCAATCCACAGCCCTAAAAAATACTAGTAGACTAATTCCAAATATAAGATGTCACCTCTGTACACATATAAAGCAGAGACGAGAATCCTTTGTTCAATGAGCCCAGGTTAGAGAAAAACCTTTGTCTCACTTCATCCACTGTAGAACCTCCTGCCTGTTCTGGTATGACCGCTATCAAAGTCCTGAATCCCAGACTTGATTCACACTACCTGCTATATCAATGTAATGTTGGCATTGGAAATGTCCCCGCTCCGCAACAGATATCATACCTTTATTCCCAGCATATTGTATCTATTGTAAAACACCAGGTGGACATATTTCTTTGAATTTATTTAATTGATTAAAGGGATATTTCCCCTATTTTTTTTCCTTCACATTATCAATGATTTTATCATATCATTTCTAGATGACATTGTTCAATGTTCATGGATTGCAGTCACAGTAGGGACACCAATGTGGTTTTGTAATTTTGGGGAACTAGCCCTTTAAAACAATTGTATTTCATGATACAGCCTTGCCAAACCACCCACCACTGAACCTCATTTGATTTTTACGATTATAATGCTACGAATAATGTATTAGTGTTCCTTAAACAATTATATCTGTTTCCAATGTGATGGCATGTTGTGTGAAAAATAAAATAATATAATATGGTTCAGTTGCAAGCGGCAGTGTCACACAAACTACACGCGTAAACGCCGTGCATCATTGCCCTGTCAATTTTACAAACACAATGGCGGTCCAAAATGTTCCTCCGTCATATTGTGTCACATGTTTCTGAAGTTCCATGTGACATTCAGGCTACTACATTAGGCTGCTGGCACGGTGTGAGGTGCAGAGTGTGCAGGGACAACTATTGCTGTCAAACATCAATGTCCACAATGATGCTGACGACATAACACGTATATAGTAATCAATTCAGATTACATACAGAAGTATACACATTGACTCACTGCATATTCAAAAGAAAGATTAGTATTGCTTACATAATGTTCGTTCCTCGTGTGTCTCATTTTATATATATTCAATATCTCAGTCCATATTACAGTGCATGGCCTTGCTACATAGCAACAATACTTGTATAACTGCAACTAACAAAAGAGCGCACCAGCATAGCAAAAATAAACAATAAACAGTACTGAACAAACGACTTGTGCGTCCATTCAAAGAACGAGCACCAGATCAGTACATTATATACCAATGCGACATGAATGCATCTTTGTGTTATTCTGACAAACCTAGGTGAGAACATTTTATTTATTGACACTCTTACCTGAAATGTCAAACTGGCATAAGCTATAAACCTCAGCAGGAAGTTTTTTCTCTGGACCTAGCCGAGGCGCTTGCGCACAACACGAGAGCCGCACACCCCATTTGGTTATTATGGTGTTCTGTGAGGGGTGGCACAGATGAACCTGTCTCTTGCTTCTGACACGCATTTGAGCAAAGCACGGTATTTTCTCTTAATGAAACAGGCCCAGGCGTAAAGCGTAAACTTAGCCTGACACGCAGAACATCAAAAATGCATAAAGTAGTAGTATTTCATGCACTGACACGCAGTTTCTCCTTACCTCCCTAGTCGCGGTTGAGCTTCAGCACCGGCGTTCGTCCTTGTTTCGCAATCTATTACGCTTATGTGTGAATGCTGTTTTAATCCAGCAAATACCGTTGTTGCATTTTATGGCTAAATGTGGTTGTTAGCCTCTTGCCTAAACCCTTCTGTTTCTCCCTGTCAGGTGTCCGCTGTTGGCGTTGTGCTGTTGGCTACTGTCTCTCCGTTACCTATTGGGAGCGGAGTGGTCGGGACTCGGGAGTTGGCAGATGCCACAGAACGCGTCTTTATCCGCTCCCTGCTCCGCGTCGGTTGGTTCTCAGATACGAACGAATGCCTGGTCAGACAGACACACCGTGTGGCTGCTTCCCGATACCGCTCCTCCCCTTTTACTTTGGCTTTCTACGGAGCCCTGCAGCGCCTCTCACTTGTCTGTGTATGGAACTGCATTAACTTCGGCCTAAAGTACATCTTGGAATGAGCTGTACAGTAGTCGATTAGCAGCAGGCAATATATCATATTGGTAATATATGTATGTGTGATATTTTGTGAAAATAAAGTTTTATTTACGGGATTATGTGTTCCAATGACATATGTTCGATCGCTGCATGGCCCCAGTTGTGCTAAAATGTTTAGTTAAAATGTTCCATTCCACTTCAACTGACCTAAACATGTTTCTACATCTGATCCACAATAGAGTCTAGGGGCCTCAGCATGAATCTACTAATGACCTGAACATGTTTCTACATCTGAGCCACAATAGAGTCTTTGTGCCTCAGTCTGAATCTACTAATGACCTGAACATGTTTCTACATCTGAGCCACAATAGAGTTTTTGGGCCTCAGTCGGAATCAACTAATGACCTGAACATGTTTCTACATCTGAGCCACAATAGAGTCTTTGGGCCTCAGTCTGAATCTACTAATGACCTGAACATGTTTCTACATCTGACCCACAATAGAGTTTTTGGGCCTCAATCGGAATCAACTAATGACCTGAATATGTTTCTACATCTGACCCACAATAGAGTCTTTGGGCCTCAGCAAAAAATCTATTAATGACCTCTACATGTTTCTACATCTGACCCACAATAGAGTCTAGGGGCCTCAGCAATAAATCTATTAATGACCTGTACATGTTTCTACATCTGACCCACAATAGAGTCTTGGGGCCTGAGAATGTTTCTACATCTGACCCACAATAGAGTATAGGGGCCTCAGCAATAAATCTATTAATGACCTGTACATGTTTCTACATCTGACCCACAATAGAGTCTTGGGGCCTGAGCATGTTTCTACATCTGACCCACAATAGAGTATAGGGGCCTCAGCAATAAATCTATTAATGACCTGTACATGTTTCTACATCTGACCGACAATAGAGTCTTGGGGCCTGAGCATGTTTCTACATCTGACCCACAATAGAGTCTAGGGGCCTCAGCATGAATCTACTACTGACCTGTACATGTTTCTACATCTGACCCACAATAGAGTCTAGGAGCCTCAGCCGGAATCTACTAATGACCTGTACATGTTTCTATATCTGACCCATAATAGATTCTAGGGGCCTCAGCAAGAAAGCTACTATTGACCTGAACATGTTTTTACGTCTGACCCACAATAGAGTCTTGGGGCCGCAGCCGGAATCTACTAATGACCTGAACATGTTTCTACATCTGACCCACAATAGAGTCTAGGGGCCTCAGCCGGAATATACTAATGACCTGAATATGTTTCTACATCTGACCCACAATAGAGTCTAGGGGCCTCAGCATGAATCTACTAATGACCTGTACATGTTTCTACATCTGACCCACAATAGAGTCTAGGAGCCTCAGCCGGAATCTACTAATGACCTGTACATGTTTCTACATCTGACCCATAATAGAGTCTAGGGGCCTCAGCAAGAAATCTACTATTGACCTGAACATGTTTTTACGTCTGACCCACAATAGAGCCTTGGGGCCGCAGCCGGAATCTACTAATGACCTGAACATGTTTCTACATCTTTCAACAATGACCTTCCGTGGCTTACCGTCCTCATGGAGGGTGTCAATTAGTGTCTTCTGGACAACTTTTAAGTCAGCAGTCTTCCGCATGATTGTGGTTGTGCGTACTGAACCAGACCCAAAGATTGAAGGCTCCGGGAGGTAATTAGAGCTCTTCTTTGGTCCACATTTCTGTATTGTAAATGATTTATTCCAATATTTTGAAATACTGGATTTTAGATTTCAATTAACTGTAAGCCGTATTCATCAAGATTGAAACAACAAAGGCATTAAATGTTTCACTTTATGTGTAATGAATCTAAAATATATGAAGGTGGGACTTTTTCTATTTGAATTACAGGAAAATTACTTTTCTACGATATTCAAAATATTTGACTTGAACACAAACAATTGTATTAAAATCTGATTTATTTAATAGATTATTTAATACATTTCACTTATTTAAATAGATTATAATGTATATTGAATCCAAACCAATAATACATCTTTATTAATACAGTTTTACGTCCGGACAGCAACATACTGTTATTTGAAAAAAGTGATTGGTACTGTAATTCCGCAGCGACAACCCAGTTGTGTCGGCTATGGCTGCTGTAAGCGAAATCCACCTCTGTACAGTTGGGTCAAAATTGATGACACTGAACATACCTTATCAAAACAGAAACCCTGACAGCATAAATTAATGTTACAAAGTTTACAAACTTAACATTGCAGTTTGGGAATTCTTTACTTGTTATTGCTATTATACTGACCAAGTAAAGTGCAGACATTTAAGCTTTTGACTTTTAGCTTTTGTTAAAATAAGCTGGGATCAGTTACACAAAGACTTAATAATATAACATTGAGGCTCCAGCCATCCTCCTTTATACCAAAGTACAGTAGACTAATCAAGTAGAAGGATGTTGATTCATTATCCAATTGTGTGTCCTGTTTGATGCTGTGGCTGCCCATAGTGGGTTTGTTGGTTAGCAGGTAAAACCTCCTGAGGGTTTCGACTCTCTGTGTTCAATAAAAACAGGAGGCACAAAACATGGCAATAATTTAAAAACATGAGCATGCAGGCCCTGACAAAATATTATCTGGCGCTTTAGGGCAACATGGTTAGATATTTGGCTTGCTTGTTCTATTTGTTTAGTACATTTTATGAACTGAATTTTGATTTCATAAGAACATCAAAAGACTACAGTCACACAGATTCAAATAAATCCTAAGAATATACACAAACACTGTAGTTAGATTGTTTTCATGCTGGTACCAAGCAAAACTTGAAACATGTTATCCCAATTTTACTAACACTCAATATTCTATAATCAGTTAAATGCTAATTTGACATTTCAAGTAGTTTTATCGGACAAAGACCTAATGAAACATTGTTTCATAGCTTGTGTGTAGACCAAATGGCTGAATTTGTTCAACCATGGATAGTAGCATGCTACAATTTTGCTGAGCCAGACAGTCCAAGTTACCATTATGTAAAAGAAAATAGGGTTGCAGAACCAATGTGTTACATCAAAAGCTAATTAGCTAACTAGCAGTTGCTAAGTTAGTAAATGTTTGTTTTCTCAAATGTATGTGAATTCTTTAAGTCAAAAAGCCTTTATTGAGTTGGTTTGCTCCTAATTAAAAAATGGTGTTGCGTTTTTGGCATGTATCTTCATCCGGGTGTTCTTCATCGTCCACAAGAAACATATACACTTAATCTCTAAAATGTACATGAGCAATATTTACCGGTGTACACCTCAGTAACCGCAGGGAGCCACTGTGGGGGGCGTGGCTCATGCTACATTGGAAGCTGGCTGGGAACAATTCACATTCCTCTCTGTTTACACTATAAAAAACAAGTCAATTATTTATTATTGAAATAAAACCATCAACATGAAAAAACTGCCTTAATCCTAATATTTTGCTCAATTGTGGTGAGCTCTCTGGCACAACTTTGTAGAGTTTGACACTGTATAGTAATAATGTAGTCATTAAAATACAATTATTCAAGACAATACATATTTCATAAAGCCTTATTTTGTTGACCTTTTTTCACACAAATACATGTAGTTTAAAGGCCACATCTGTCTTGCGTGTCACAAGCTGGCTTGCAGTGATGTACATTTCTTATAATAAATGCAGCCAAAGCTGGTATATCCACAAGGTTTTCCACCTGCAACCTGCATTCAAAATGACAGCCAGGGTTTGGAAGAATAAGATTTAAGACTCAACGACTTAATAAATCCCCATTGGTGTACATGTGTTTTCTTATCTTTTCTTAGAGACTCACTGTGCTTAAAAGCTTATAGGTAAAAAAACAGATAGAGAGTGTTTTGTCAATGAAAATGATTGCCTATACATTTATCAGACTCTATTATATACCCTTTGTGAATCAAACCAATGGTCTTCCTTTAGGCTTAAAATACAAATTGTCATCTTCAATTTGGGGTATTTGCATTCAAATAAATAAACAATTTTGAAATTACATAATGTTTTGTACGTTTGGCCCCCATTTTAGTTTATGTAAAGTATATGGACAAATGGCGTCACAGCTGTTTCTCATTAGAAAGGTGTTTGATTGTTACTGCATGTCCAAGAGGGCTACATCTAATCTACATCTACTGCATGTCCAAGAGGGCTACATCTAATCTACATCTACTGCATGTCCAAGAGGGCTACATCTAATCTACATCTACTGCATGTCCAAGAGGGCTACATCTAATCTACATCTACTGCATGTCCAAGAGGGCTACATCTAATCTACATCTACTGCATGTCCAA
>JACXGK010007483.1:0-15851 GCA_016801125.1 Novumbra hubbsi | reverse complement strand
GTATATGGACAAGAAATGACCTTTGAAAAATTGAAGCAGTAGCAATTCTTGTCTCCAAATGAGTTTAATGGCAGTGCGTCCATTGTTGGGTGGCAGGAAGGCAATGGTTTGTTTATAAGGGAGGGAAGCACACTTCCACACTTTCAAATACAGGACTGACCAGTGAGCAAATCTAGTATAGTAGATCTAGTATAGTAGTATAGTAGTATAGTAGTATAGCAGTCACTGCATGAGTTTATTCAGAATATATATTTAATATAATGTAGTGCAAAGCGGTGTATATGTAACCTACAACGAACCTCCATCACCATGCGGAAATATAATTATATGTTTATCCAGTCTGCTGTTCAATATTAACAGTACTACTAGACTAAGGTACCCTACTAAAAACATTTTGGCTAACGTATATCTTTAATAAAAACATAAAGCAATGAATTGAGGCGTCAGCATGGAAGCTTCATGTCACATACATTTGGTCAGTCCTCATTGTGTGTGTTTGTGTGTCTGCAGTGTGAGCAGAAAACATGTTACTGTTTGTACATTACCTCTCCAGCAGAGAATCTTCTAGTTCTTCTAGTTTACTTCCATTTGCTTTACGGCCTCGGTATCTGCATCTAGAGAGACATTTAATTAAACCAATGGAAACACTGCACCACCTGCCTGTCTGATAAACTAAACTACATTTTCCTGTATTTCCAGTCTGGGGACCCGATTGTCACCAAAATGTCTGCAGCTTTAAATAATATTGATCCAAGTGACTAGACTGCTTTAAATCTGCTCTATACAGCTGTCACAAGGTTTCCTACCATTCTAGAGAGGAGTCATTAATCACTTGTCAGTGGGCAGGACAGAACACTGTATAATCTTTTGTCTTTTCTCGTCTCTGCTCTTCTGTCTTATTCTGTCTTCTACTTTTCCCGTCAGACCGGCCTCCATAATACAACACATAATCTATTAAGTGGCATATTAATTTATTAGGCACGCCATCGATTTATCCTCTGATGAAGAGGCACATTTTTCAGTCAGTCACTATGGCTCACTGGCCTGATTCCTAGGTTGTGTGTTTGTGGACGTGAGGAAGTGTAAGCAACCAACGCTGAATATTACACTTCTAACGAAAATCAGGGGAACATGTAATCATCACAGTATTACACACAGTCAGTTAAACTTCTGGAATATCAATCGGTCCAGTTAGAAACCACAAGCGATTGTGAGTCAAAGTCACCTGTTTTGGTGCAAATGAAAGTGACAACAGGTGCGCTGAAGAGGCAACCGCAAGACAACCCCCAAAAAAGGAAAGATACTGCAGGTGGTGATCTCATACAATTGCTCTCTCCTTAACCTTTCTGACTGATTCTTATCTTGTGTCCTTGTCACTACTGGTAGCATGAGGCGGTACCTGCAGCTGATTCAGGTTGCACGATTAGTCCAGCTCCTCCTGGATGGCACATCCATATGAGTCTGGAGACAACATGGTGAAAGTTATGCTGCCTGCAACATCATCCAGCATGACCAGTTTGACAGTGGGGGAGGCATATATTTGGAGGGCCACACAGACCTCCACGTGCTAGCCAATGGTACCCAGACTGCTGTACCGGGATGAATTCCTCATACCCATCGTCAGACTTTTTGCTGGTGCTGTGGGCCCTGGGTTCCTCCTGGTGAAAGGTAAATGCCTGGCTTCATGTGGCCAGATTGTGTAGGCAGACTTTGATGCCATTGACTGGCCTTCACGTTCCCCAGACCAAATTCCAATTAAGAGCCTCTGGGACGTTATGTGTCAGTGCATCCGCCACAGCGAAGTAGCGTCTCAGTCCAGGAGCTCACTGATGGCCTGATTCAGGCCTGGGAGGAGATCCCCCAGGACACCATCCGCCATCTCATCAGAAGCCCAGATGTTGTCAGGAGTGCATACTGGCACGTGGGGACCATTCACACCACTAAGTCATATTATGAGTTGTCGTGATGAAATTCAAGTCGGAATTGTTTACTTTGATATTGGTCTTTAATACATTTTGTTCATTGAGATGTGTTGTAGTTTAAACTGGTGTAGGGGAATCATTTTCCAAACAGGCCAAGGAACATTGTGGAAACATAACCTGGAGACAGATATGCTAAGTCACACCCTACGTGGAAGTGTGAGTGTGACGGCCAGGGTTCGTCATCTTAAATTATGTGATTAACTGAGCAATTCACATTGGCCTCAACCGCCAATTGGAACAATGAAACGTAGCCGAAAGGCTTTCTAGCGTGTTAATTGAACAGGCCTCCATTCTTTCGGACGTTTGACATACAGTCTTATCAACATAGAGGACAGTTTCTCTGTTTTATATGGCAGCACTATGACCCGGGGGGCATGGGGGGGGCAGTGAGGTACTGTTTTAGTAGATATTAGATGAAAGCTGTCAGGGGTACTGTTTAGTAGATATTAGATGAGACGCCCCCCCCCCCCCCCCCCCCATGGAGCTCTAGCCTCCCCCAGACATCTCAAACCTCTAGATAAGAGCATCTGAGAATGGTGCCAAAAGGTTCTGTTACAAGCTGTCTGGGGCTGGGGGATTAGTGGACCAACCTTGTTGTTGTGTTGTTGTGGCCATGGAACATTTCACTTAACTGTTGCATCTGCAAAGGGTTAATCCATTTAACCTGTTCATTACAGCACCCTTACGGTGTTGATCAACTCCCCAAGCCGGTGTCCTACTGACCGTAAATGTCTGCTGTGTGCAAATGTCCTTGGTGGACCGTTACCAAAGACTGCTGCATCACAATGTAGGAGGCCTGCATCGCCACAAGAGTGCAACACACTGAACCATGTCATTGTAGTTCATTTCTGTGTTGTACTGCGTAACGGGAAATTTTGTTTGATGCGGGAAGGGCGGAATCTGGTTCACACCAACAGCGGAGCTTTGGGTCAGTTAGTTGCAAACACAGGTTAGTTACAGGAAAGGGGATGTGGATGTGTGTGTCTATTACTGTAAACTCGCTAAGTACAGCAGGAACTTGATGAGGTGATGACTTTGGCCCAAATGACAACCTATACTCTCTAGTGCACCACTCATTGCGATAGAGGACAGGATGTTATATGGTGCTGAGACATAAGCTTACTTCCTGTGTTATACCTAGTTCGAAGTAGTGCACTAGATAAGTAATAGTGTGTCGTTTGGAACGTAATCTATGGTAAGTGAGATTATGTGGTTATCTCTTTGTTGCCTCGTCAATGATTATGGAGATGTAAAGTGTAGCCACGAAGAGCATTGTGTTAAAATGCAACGCTAATTCTGTTCTGCAAAGCAACAGTACAGCGCACACACATCCCACAGTCAAATGCAGCTTGAATGCAGACCTTAAATGCTCCTGCTACATGGCCCCCTGAGACCATACACAGTACCTTTCACCTTTACGCTCAAAAGTAGGCTTCTTTTACTACACACGGACTGAGCTGATTAGAGGGAAGAAATGTCATCTGCATTCAGCTGTTAAATAAAAACAACCTCTCAATGAGCCACCACATCCAGTCAGTTGCCTACAGGCAGCATATCTGATACATGTTACCTGAAGAAGAATAAAACGCATAGTACTATTCACCAATACATTAAAACTGAAAAGCTATTGGAATTGTAGGTATGTTGGGTTTTGGCATATACTTCAAACAGGTGTTCCTGTGTGTTTTATGGGGCATATTGGATGGCTCATTCTAATAGCCAAATCACATCACATTTATTATCTATGTTGACTGGCAGCTTGGGTTGATCAAAAGAAAGAAGACGCCTGTGGTTTAAAAGTCTCCTCATGGATTATCTGGGGTTTTAGGAGCTATAAATGGCAACCAGTCACTTGCTGTTGATGATTGCGTTGAATTGTCTTCTCGTGTCAGGTCCCCTTCTATAGGAACCATGTTGCAATTGCTTATTGCTGAGGAATACCACAGACAGATGTTGTTGTTTCATGTTTCATATTCTTTAGGAACTGCATGATTCAACATCTAACTCCTTAGCACTTTTATTAGCTTTGAAGGACTGGAGGCCGACCATCCCATATCAATAATATTAGCCACAGTTTACGATAGAAAGAAATCTTTAGTGTTCGTTAGTAAACTGTACAATACCCTCTATAACAGAGACCTATGTACTGAGACACAGGGTACAGACAGTGCCAGTGTTTGGGGCCGGAAAAACATATATTAACAAAACGTGGCAGAAAACACCTGACCCAAAATAAAATATGAAAACCCACAAGGCAAGGCATTCCGCTCTTCACTTTCTTCTACTCGGTTTACTCGGAGCTGCTTACCTGGGACCGCTTATCCTCCACCTGCCAAGGCTTGATTGGGGGCAGCTGTTGCTCGTCGCAGGGTGGCAGCCGAGCTGCATTCAAGGACAGGCTTAATTTTGCAACCATGGGCCAGGTGGTACTTTCTGCGGTGTTGGCTGGACACTGATGCAGGAGAGGGTGTGTGTGTATATACATATATATATATATATATATATATATATTCAGTATATGCTTTCAGAAAGTATTCAGACCCCTTCACTTTCTCCACACATTGCTGTGATACACTTGTAATCGATCTAAACACAAACAGACAGAGACAGATCACTGTAATTTAGCAATTCATTACCGAGATCCTAGATCTGTATGCTTGTCATGACACTAATGAGTTATAGCGATACATCACAAACAGATCTGAGACCAGCTGATTTGTAAATGATAGAATTTCATCACCATTTCAGTGAAGAGTAACATTCTGCACTGCTACTGCGTCTGATTTATGGCAGCATGACACAGGAGCAGTGGAAGAGTGGTGGATGAGGGTAGTGGGATGGAAGGAAAGAAAGAAGGAGGGGTTGGTGGGTGGAGCAGAAAGCAGAATAGCATGGCATCAGAGGGTTGCTAGGGGATGCTGAAATAGGAAGTGAAGTAATGCTCTCCTCTCCAAGCACATAGACACAGTCGGCAAGCACATAGACACAGTCGGCAAGCACATAGACACACTCGGCAAGCACATAGACACAGTCGGCAAGCACATAGACACAGTCGGCAAGCACATAAACACACAGTCGGCAAGCACATAGACACAGTCGGCAAGCACATAGACACAGTCGGCAAGCACATAGACACAGTCGGCAAGCACATAGACACAGTCGGCAAACACATAGACACAGTCGGCAAGCACATCGACACAGTCGGCAAGCACATTTTATTTTATTCATGAACACTCTGTCAAACCTTTGTGTAGCAGACCCCTCAGGCACATAATAGCACCACCAAGCTTCCATAGTGCTTATGCACACAGAACCATCCAAAAGGCTCACCGCCAGAACCCCTTCACCAAATGGAGCAGCAGAGATCAGTCTATACAAACAATCAGAGCACATCCTAATACAGCATCTACTGTAGACAGTGGGACAGTTATATGCATTATGTGCAGCCTTCTGTATCACAGAACAGCACGTAGAGCTCACACCATGTGAAGTGTTTTCGGTACACAAACAGTATCTGCCATCCCTCCATAAGCACTTCCACACGCTCCCATTGTTATCAGGATGCAGAACAACCGCTGCGCTTCCGTTAGCATGACGAGCTTCTTTACAAAGAGGCAACACGTCCACAGTCTATCAGTAACGTTTCAAATAAATACCCGCTAACCTTTAGCCTTTTTCTAACCCATTTCACTAACACTTATTCTAAACCTAACCCCAAACATAGCAAGCGTTTGTAATCGGATAACGAATGAAGTATAAGCGGACATTTTGACTCCAAATATAGTTTTACCCCTGTTGGTGTTTCAGTGCGGGTGGATGAATGGTGGCTATATTGCACGTTATCTTGTGACACTACAAACACACGACACCAAACATGCATACCGGACTGGATAACCAATCTGTTTTTCTGTTATTTCATTTTTCATATCACACCTCAGCTGTTTTTTTACCCACACAGGCCCGTAATTGTAAATGAGCCATCTGCATCCGCCAGAATGAATGCACAAAGTGGACTTGTAAAAATGAACGGTAAACAAGAAAAAAGTGCAGCTGTAACAGATTGTGCTTAGGGTTGTTTAGTGCTTCTATTGAGTTATCTTGTACGTCCACCAGTCTACTTTCACGCTTACGTTTCTTTACGTATGAACTATTTTGTTTAGATATCTAACTCCATGCATTAGATATGGAGTTAGCTGGCTGATGAAATGTAGCTTACGATGAGAGGCACACAATGGCCTAAGTCTGTAGGTCACATCGATTGTTACAAACATTTGTTAAGCATAGCAATGTCATTCATCCCGCACTTTCTCCAAAACATATTTGATTACCCTAAACACGCCTGTGCTGTCGATATATCCGCGGGGACTGGGGTTGAGTCAATCAACGCAGTTCTGTTGGAGCACGCTCTTGCTTTCTGGCAGTGCGATGTCTTGCCTGCAGTGCGAGAGCATTTTCCTGGTGTAATATCAGCCTCTCCACACAACTCAAACATAAAGTCTGCTGTTAGTGTGGATTCAATGGAAAGCCACTTAGACATTTTAAAAAACTATAGCGATACGCCTTGAGTGACAACAGGTTATAACATGTTCTGCATAGAGATTCACCAGACTGTGCCACTGAACCAAGGTACAACACTACATGCCGAGATCAATGTTATTCCCGATTTGCGGCACCTTTAGAGTAGAATGCGGTATATATATATATATTTCAGTGCTTTTGTTGACAGAGACAAAATATAGAGGACAGAGTGAAAGGGTAATAAGACAGCATCTAACCTATGTTGCAACAGTATAGAATAGGCCTGCATGGATTGAAGGCAGTGGCTTAGGTCTCTGTACTACCCTAGGCCATGACTAGATTACAAAGTGAACTTGCCTTTTAACTGCAAAGTGGTATCCCTTAAGTGTCTGCCAAGAAACTCTCAGATGTCTGCACTGCCAGCAGTTTGAAATACGTTGTTCGGAGAGGTTCGTTATAATAATTTATTGAAATTCTATAGCGCTTTTCTTATAGAAAATAATCACAGTGCCTGAAAAGCAAAATAAAACAACTATGATAGAGTTGACATCAATACACCTGACAATGATTGAATGCAGGTTTGCTATTATGTAGCTCCAGTGGTGCTTTGTCATACTCCTGAAAGTGTGTTTGTGGGAAGAACATCTCACTAACAAAAATACCTATTCCCCCAATGTCCGACTAACTTCAGTGACATTAACATGGATACCAAAGGCTGAGGAAGTTAAAAAATATCCATGTTCTACAGTTGGAACAATCAGACTGAAGGTAGTCAATGTCTTTGTTTGTTCCAAATGTCATCATACTCACTGCATAGTTCAATGCCTTTGACTAGAGTCCTATTCTGTCATTAGGATGTGAATAAAGTGTCTTCTGGGATGCATCTCCTTCATGCACACAAAATACATATTCACACACTCAGATCCTTTACACAACCATCCACAATGGTATGGATGGGCTGGGAAAGTCTATTGAAAAGGTTACATGTATTTATTTGTATACTCATTTGAGTTCAACTCTGTTGGGTAGCAGAAATGTCCTTTTGGGGGTTTTATGTCCATATTAAGATTAATTAACCAGGTTGCACAGGAGAATCTGGGACCAGGTTGTTGCTGGGATTTGATTAATGAACTATTAACATAGTTGTGACTATGATTTACATCATATATAGTAATCTTTATTATTTTTAATCCTCTCCTCTTGGCATCACTATTCTCAGCTTTCCTTCCTCTTCTGTTCACAAGGAGAAGGGTCTTTTCCAGTTCTCCTTGCCTCCACTCCTTTTCTGTTCACAAGGAGAACGGTCTTTTCTCCTTGCCTACACTCCTCTTCTGTTCACAAGGAGAACAGTCTTTTCTCCTTGCCTCCACTCCTCTTCTGTTCTCTCCTGTCTTTTCCAGTTCTCCTTGCCTCCACTCCTCTTCTGTTCTCTCCTGTCTTTTCCAGTTCTCCTTGCCTCCACTCCTCTTCTGTTCTCTCCTGTCTTTTCCAGTTCTCCTTGCCTCCTCTTCTGTTCTCTCCTGTTTTTTCCTGTTCTCCTTGCCTCCACTCTTTCTCCTCCATCTCTTATCTCCACCTCTTCTCATTACTTATTGTACTCTACTTTCCTCTCCTGACCTCTTTTTTTTACCCTGCCATGGAGACATGCCATATTGGTTTTCATTTTTCAATCTTTAACCCAATTAATAAAAAAAAAATCCCAGACATGAAAATATCCAATTCATGTGACATTAGTAATCAAATATATATTTTTCTAAAGAAAATTAGGTGAAAAGTTATGTTTTATGGTTGGTCACAATTTTGACCGGTGGGATTAAATGGGTTAACATGAACCGGTGTTCCATTTGCGGAAGTATACGCAATGATACTTGAATCACCCTGTAAGTGCAGAGGATGTGTTGTGTTATGACTTCAACAGAGTGGCTATGACGTACATTAGGCTCATATATTATCCACATGCAGGCTTTACTCACTGTGCTGAGAGAATGGACACAGAAAAAGGGATGACTCTAGATTGACTTTGACATTATACACTTGTCCAGGTCCCCAGGATGACATTTTATTCCATTGAAACTGACCACCAGGAGTCCTAAGATAAACAGTACCTAGCACCTGTTATTGTTGGAGGCTGTTGCTATTACAGTACCTAGCACCTGTTATTGTTGGAGGCTGTTTCTATTACAGTACCTAGCACCTGTTATTGTTGGAGGCTGTTGCTATTACAGTACCTAAGACCTGTTATTGTTGGAGGCTGTTGCTATTACAGTACCTAGCACCTGTTATTGTTGGAGGCTGTTGCTATTACAGTACCTAGCACCTGTTATTGTTGGAGGCTGTTGCTATTACAGTACCTAGCACCTGTTATTGTTGGAGGCTGTTGCTATTACAGTACCTAGCACCTGTTATTGTTGGAGGCTGTTGCTATTACAGTACCTAGCACTGAACCTTTTATTGTTGGAGGCTGTTCCTATTACAGTACCTAGCACTGAACCTGTTATTGTTGGAGGCTGTTGCTATTACAGTACCTAGCACTGAACCTTTTATTGTTGGAGGCTGTTCCTATTACAGTACCTAGCAAGCAAAGTGCCCTAGTAAGCTGCAAGACTAAATATTTATCCCAAATAATAGCCCTAGTCTTAACCAGATCTTACCAAATGTCTAAACTAAACGTTTTAGTTGTTTTGGTTTTTAACCTATCCTTTGTCTTTCATCTAAAGTCCTTGACATATTACATTAGTAATATTTTACATATTCAATTAGGCCTTATTTTGTCTTGTCTTGCATAGTAAATTGGCCAAAAAGTCAACGTTCCTAGAAATCATAGGGTTAGGGTAATACCTTTTGGAAACCTTTAGGTTTGACAGTCAAATGAAATTGAAATAACTGGTTCCCTTTTACAAACATGTATGTATTTGATCTTTGTGGAGCTAAGAATAATTAATTATTAATGTGTGTTTTGGGTGGATAACGTATGTCTATGGGCCTCCTGTATAGGGCCTTGCCTGTAGATGTCCAATATTCTAAGAGAAACAACCTTATCAGACATCACAGTTACAGTAAGAAAGGCAAGGCTCGCTGCCATGTGCTCAGAACTGAATGTCAGCGTTGCCAGGGCAACCACAGCTTTCTTTCTTGGTTCTGGTGGCTGAAGTGTCGTGGGTGGAGCCTTTCGGGTCGACTCGCTGATTGGTTAAACACAACGTAGTCGTCAAGTCACCGTCATAACAAGTACGTACACACACAGTGTGTCATTTGACAACATTCTAATAAGGTCATTATGAGGCACGGTGATCAAGAGTTTTAACGTTTCTGCTGGTAATTGGCCGGCTTCAGCCAGTTTGGTCCATATGCTTCCAGAAGAAGTGAAGAGAAGGACGGAGAGAGATAGTGTGTACATTAGTTGGGGTGTGGGGCGGTTAGAGTTGTACAGCACAACCTATAGTTTCCCCCAATCCCCTAAGCATCTTCCAATCTGTCCGTGTGACGGTGAAACAATGTAAGCCTCTTAGACCTAATCCAGAGGCCTGAGTGTCACAGCTACACACACACACAAATACGTATAAAAACATGCACCCTTGTGTGCAAGGTACTGTATGGTTGCTTGTGTGCTCACACTCATGCTCACACTCATGGGCACTCTCATGCTCACACTCATGCTCACACTCATGCTCACACTCATGGGCACTCTCATGCTCACACACATGCTCACACACCTATCTGGCAGATACACACATTACACACATTAACTCTCATGAACCGGTCTCCCCAAACCAAGAGTTTTTCCTATATCAATATCACATCATTTTACAGTAATAATTACTAACCTGAATGTAATAGATTGTGATTTTAATGGGCAAGCATTGAATTCTTGTTTAAATAAGTTTCTCAAGCAACAATGTTTGAGATGGAAGTGGGACAATCTGTTACTGGCAGTGGGGTACGTAACCTGTTTTTGCAATTGGCCTATAAACAATTTACTGTATGGTGATGTCAACATGGAAACTGCTCAAATTCTCATACTCATTTAGCAGGTTCTGTCGGTGTAGCTCCATGGTCGAACCAACTAAGCTACCAGAACCAGAAGTATTACTGCACAAGTACCGCCCAGATCTTTGTCCTTTCCACTTATTCAAAACTCCAAACTGTCAGTTCTGTGAGTGTGACATGAAACACTCTGTAGCTCTGCTTTGTAGCACAGGGAGTCGTTATTATTAATGACACATTTTGGGGGAGGCAACGATTAGAGGACTAAAAATACCTAATTATGTGTCTGTTAGGTCAGGATATGATGGACTGGCCAAGTGGCTGGATTGGGCAGGATCACTGTGCTACGGCTCAGGATCACATAGGGGAATGTGTTTGAAACAACGTGATCACTGTCTTATAACACAGATATGATTACATGTAGTCCAGGTGTGTGGGTGCACTTCTCAGTCCTCCTAAAGACACGCTCAATAGGATCTGACCTGAATGTGTTTCGTCTCTCTGTTTCAGACTATCTGTGTTCTCCAGAAGAGAACGTTCACATGATCGACTTCACGCGGTTCAAGATCCGAGACATGGAGACAGGAACTGTGCTGTTTGAGATCACCAAACCCCCAGCACCAGGTCAGGCTCGGCCTGTCTGTCAGCCGCTGTGAACACATCAGAACGTGTTAAGTCATACCATGTCAGCAGCATGTATCTCCCTTGACACAGAAGTACATGAATTAGCCGGGGCCCTGTTCTGGATAACATGTCACTTACGACGGTTTAACGGTGCCCGTAGCTTTAAGAGAGACTTTGTTACCACAGACTTTCTCCTGTTTGCCAAACCATCACATATGTAGCTCAGTTGACCAATTGCATTCAATTACATTGACATCCACTCACAGATTTATTATATGATTTGTTGGTAACTTGTGTTCGTTCTATTGCCTTAACGGTTTGCAATCACTCCTCTCACGCTATTTCAAAAGATCTGTAAAGTTTCTGTTACGACAGACAAACACGTGGTCCAGAACACGTACTAATTAACGAGCAATGTTACGTGTCATTCCAGTATTAGCGCAGTCAGGAAACGCTCGGATAAGATAGCGAGGCATCTTACGATAATTGTAGTGCTTTGGGACCCCAAAAGGTTTATTCCCAGTGTTATTTAATCTAAGGTGGTTTTGATGTACTCCTCTGGCACAGTATTTATTCAGAGAGGTTCACAACAGACAGATTGTGCTTCAAAGCCTCAGGCTTGTCAACCCCAACTCTTGTCTCACTACATGGCAGCGGGCGACAAGAAAAACTTTGACCCCAACGCCGGCCGCTTCGTCCGTTACCAGTTCACCCCGGCCTTCCTGCAGCTGCGCCAGGTGGGAGCCACGTAAGTCCACGCCACCATGTGTGTCGGTCATTCAGGGCGCCACTGTTCTCTTCTTAGAACAGACCGATGGGCCGACAACAACTCACCTCTGACAGTAAGAGGTGGTGTGTGTGTGTGACAGATACCAAAGTTCAAAATGAGGTCATACAGTAAGGTCTGAGATAAAGAACAGGACATGGGGTGAGGAGGGAAGCGAGAGAGTGAGATGAAGGACAGGAAATGGGTTGAGGAGGGAAGTGAGAGAGTGAGATTAAGGACAGGAAATGGGTTGAGGAGGGAAGCGAGAGAGTGAGATAAAGAACAGGACATGGGGCGAGGAGGGAAGCGAGAGAGTGAGATGAAGGAGAGGAAGTGGGGTGAGGAGGGAAGAGAGAGAGTGAGATGAAGGACAGAAACTGGGGTGAGGAGCGAAGCGAGAGAGTGAGATAAAGAACAGGACATGGGGTGAGGAGGGAAGCAAGAGGGTGAGATGGAAAACAGGAACTGGGGTGAGGAGTGAAGCGAGAGGGTGAGATTGAGGACAGTCAGGCCAGTTGTTAGTAATGTAGAGGTGGGAAATGAGGAAACACTGACTTCTACTTTGTCCTGCAGCCGGCTGTTTCAAACAGAGGATGTGTTTCCAACCTCTCTGTCCCCATGTCCTCTCTGACAGGGTGGAGTTCAACCTCTCTGTCCCCATTTCCTCTCTGACAGGGTGGAGTTCAACCTCTCTGTCCCCATGTCCTCTCTGACAGGGTGGAGTTCAACCGCTCTGTCCCCATGTCCTCTCTGACAGGGTGGAGTTCAACCTCTCTGTCCCCATGTCCTCTCTGACAGGGTGGAGTTCAACCTCTCTGTCCCCATGTCCTCTCTGACAGGGTGGAGTTCAACCTCTCTGTCCCCATGTCCTCTCTGACAGGGTGGAGTTCACGGTCGGAGACATGCCCATCAACAACTTCCGGATGATTGAGAGGCACTATTTCAGAGAGCAGCTTCTCAAGAGCTTTGACTTTGAGTTTGGTTTCTGTATGCCCAGCAGCAAGAACACCTGTGAACACATCTACGAGTTCCCCCCGCTATCAGAAGAAATCAGTAAGTATAGGCCATTCATACCCACACACACATCTACGAGTTCCCCCCGCTATCAGAAGAAATCAGTAAGTATAGACCATTCATACCCACACACACATCTACGAGTTCCCCCCGCTATCATAAGAAATCAGTAAGTATAGAGGCAAGAAATACAAACCAGAATTCCATATGCATACACACACACACATCCACACACACTCCCTCACACTGACATGTCTTTTGTCTCTTTCAGTGCGTGAAATGATCCTGCACCCGTACGAGACGCAGTCCGACAGTTTCTACTTTGTGGACAACAAGCTAGTGATGCACAACAAAGCAGACTACTCCTACAGTGGGGGTCCGTAGGGATACAGGACTCCTAGTCACCTAGACCTACCCCACCTCCTACTATATATCCATCCAAGCCCCTATGGCACTGTGGACAGACCCAAGAGACAGACCGACCAACAGACAGGGAGATAGACATCAAACTGATAGGCCACGAGCATCTGACTTATGGACCGCCTCTCGCACAAGTGGAATTCATTTTCCAATCCGAATTCCCCGTGGCTCATTATTGCCTCCTTGGATTTCCAGGCTCTTGCAATAACCTGTCAAGTTGAATGTATGTTTCTATGTCTGACAAAGAGTGTTGCAGGTGTGTACATACAGTCTTTATTATTCATTAACACGTTTTTATGTGGCCTGATCTAGCAGAACCTCTGCTACAGCATACAGGGGCCAGTAACAATGAGGAACATTGAACGTCTTTTTAGTGTGTACTGAAGGGCTCAGTCAGTGTGCTAAACAGAAAGAAAGAGGAAATCAGCTATTTCAGCAACTGAGATAAACAGTCTCAGGCAGTTGTTGCAGGAGCAAGTGACACAGACACTATTATTTGAAATAATCAAAATGTGTTCTAGGCAAGCAAAACCAATTTTTACTAGGGTTTTTGCAACGGTTTTACTCCTAAAGAAAGTCAAAAAGTTGCTGGCTTATTGGAATTTTGTAAATACTTTATATTTAGTTGCTCTAATAAATATGTAACTTACACAGTAATAACTGTAACAACAACATAGTAGTTCGTGTGTAATACTATGTTTTAGCATGGTACTGTTGTCTTTACAAATTCAGTTATTACCCAGTTGGAACATAACACCAGTGTAATTTAATATTCACTTGTTAAATGTTGTTCCACATGTGCAACTACTAATATAACTACACATTCTCTTGTGACATTACATAAATAATTAGTATTTATATGTAATGAAATGGTCCCACTGCCAAAAGCGCCACAGGTGATGTCAATGTTACAACTCTCTAAGTATTTAAAAGGGCCCGCCGGTCACATTCATCTTCTTCCAGATGAAAGTCCCAACTTGCAAACAAATGATTGGTTTGGAAGACAAGATACGATTGAAATAGAGAATATACAGAGCAATGACCCCACAAAACAACATGCTAGAATTGGGATTGATGTTCATCTGTCTGAGACAGGGAGGTGTCACCTTTGAGTGTGTTTTTGTAGGAGATAATCAGGTAGCTAGAATACAACTTTAAAAAGCCCTGGACCTGGTGAGGACAAATGCAAGGCACACCCGCACTTTTATCTCTACATCCTTTAAGCTGAGTAATAACCAAGAAATAGATGTAAATTAACGTCTAAATTAAAAGTAGTCAGTGGCAGGGTATTCTCTGTTACAATTGTTGTTATTAGGTCAAAGCCTATTTAAATAGTTAGAACCACTGCACATTAGTGACTTTCAAATGTAAAATTATCTAAACGTTTACATAGTGGTACAAGAAAATGTGTAATAGCATTATTAGTTATTCGTGTGGTGCAACATTCAACAAGTGTAAAATTGCATAATAACTGATTAGGCAAAAACATAGTAAATGTAGTAATAACTAGTAATACTATCTTAGTACTATATGTATTTTCTGTTTTTTTTACAGGTAGTGATGTGTCGTTGACATATTAATTAAGGCAAACTAATTTAAAGTGTTAAAGAGTTAGCACTGAGTAACTCACTGTGTCTGACAGGAATACAACAATGTTTTGATGAGGCTATTTGTCCATCATAATTCCAGTAAAAAGCAGTTCAATTGATACTTTGTAGAAAGGACTGGTATATTTTTATTTAAATGAGTTGTGTTTAGGGTGTCAAAATAATAGCTTTCCAAAATGTCTACGTTTGCTCGTTAGGAGTGTTTCTGGATCACCCGCGTATTCCTGCCTAATTTGGCAAATCCTCCAACCCAGATTCTAGGACAAAAGGTTACCAGAATTTTGCAACCATTGCCCCTTTGAAGTGAAGGATAGTAATTCATTTTTATTTTGATTTCAGCACATAATATTTAATGTCAAGAGATCTACAACTGTATTTATACCAAATGGACTTATGGTAAAATAATTAAAAGATGATGTTTGGTCAGTGGAAATACCATTCTGGAAAATAAATATATGTTGGGTTTTTTGGAATGTCTCTTGTTATTTGTCCACTTGATATGAAAATGCTAAAAATTAAACCAGCTATTTGGAAGCTGGCAGTTTTACAATGACTGTATAGATCTGGACAAAAAGTGTGAAACAATTTCATTGTATGAACAGACAAATATCAAATGGTCTAGACTAGAAACTCCATCGCCGAATAAGAGCAATAAATAAAAACTGTACAGTGTAGGTCACAGTAACATAACACAAGAAATAAGGCTTGCTCAAAATCCGTTTTTGAAAATGTTCCATGTCATTTCCATCCAAGCTAAGTTAGTTTTAGGGCCTACAGTCATGCACTACAATCTGAGAACAGCCTGGGGGCTGTGGCCTGGGGGCTGTGGCCTGGGGGCTGTGGCCTGGGGGCTGTGGCCTGGGGGCTGTGGCCTGGGGGCTGTGGCCTGGGGGCTGTGGCCTGGGGGCTGTGGCCTGGGGGCTGTGGCCTGGGGGC
>JACXGK010007482.1:5684-25296 GCA_016801125.1 Novumbra hubbsi | reverse complement strand
TGTACCTGGCCCCTCTACCTGGCCCCTCTACAGTGGTTGTGTACCTGGCCCCTCTACAGTGGTTGTGTACCTGGCCCCTCTACCTGGCCCCTCTACAGTGGTTGTGTACCTGGCCCCTCTACCTGGCCCCTCTACAGTGGTTGTGTACCTGGCAGTATTGGTCAGGGAGTTGCGCCGCGCGGTGGTCCTGATCTCGTAATAGACCTCAATGGGAGAAAGCTTCCTACAGAGCCGTCTGTCAGGGCTGCTGCCACGACCGGGGACCGTCCGGGGCCGTGAGGGGGACAGACAATCAGGGGCCCCACCGGAAGACTCATCTACATGGGGGGAGAGTCGGGGAGAAAAGAGCAGACATTAAAAACTAGGAGACAAGCAAATACAGAAGACCGTTGTGTGATACTCATACATTATAGCAGATACTTATCCAGAGTGATTAACAGTTAAAGAATACAGAACACTTTAACACCACTAGCATTCTGGTTTACTGAAAAAAACGATTAAATACACAGGAAATGTTATTAAACACTTTACAATGACCTACAGCAAATTGGGACAGTTATAAAACAATGCATAATACTAAATATAATTGTATACATATAAAACAGCACTAATGTTGACATTAAATGTATTTAAAACAATTTGAATATGAACGCTAGTAATGTAAATGTGATGCATTGGGTTGCTGTTCTGGGAACATCCCTCATCATACCGTTGTCATGGCCGCCGGTGGAGTCGGACATGGAGCTGCTTTCTGAGTTGACGGTGTCGTCTGTGGATCACCCAAAGTAACGTGGGTTTGATTAAAACACACACATACACACTGAGGTGACATTTTAGCAATACAAAATCAGATTGGGCAATAGCAGTACAACACAGCCTAGCCCATAGCAGTGCAGTAGGACACAGCTTGGCCAATAGCAGTGCAGTACAACACAATAGCAAGGCTGTAGAAGACAGCTTGGCCAATAGCATTGCAGTACAACAAAGCCTGACCATTAACAAAAAATGCAGCCTGGCCAATAACATTTTGTACAAAAGTTACAAAAAAATATGAAACATCGGCGTGAAATTAGATCTGTGAAACGACCTTAACATAACTTTCTGTGAGCAATGCTAAGCATAAGCAGTGAGATCAACAGGAAATCCGAGAAACCTGAAATAGGTATCCTGCAAACAAATCCCATTCATATAATGGTACCAAATATACAAATTATTCACGTAACATATGTCTAAATCATCTAGAAGCACCTTTGTGCAAATGAACTCTGAACTTTGTTACTTGTTACTTTGTGCCATTTTGTTGCTTGTGTGTGCCATTTTGTTGCTTGTGTGTGCCATTTTGTAACTATCCCTTAACCTTGACAGCATTGTTCTCTGACTGTCAATATGTCACCATGTGCTTTTCCTTAGAGATCACGGTTGTGAGAGGGAGATCATGTGTGAGTGTGGGAGTGTGTGTTTCTAACTTCTCCTTTAATAATGAGAGGAAGGGCCCCTCAGCTCACTTCCTCTGCTTCATAACAATGACGACAACTTCTGAAGGTCTTGTTTGAACAGGGTTTATAATCCAGAGAATGCAGGTTTTTTTCCCAAACATACAGTTATTATGAATACAAACACTACGTCATGTAAAAACAGCCTGCTCAGTGATGCCATCACAGAGAATGGTTAACTCCCTTTGTGCACGGTAACCAGTGTGACATCCTCTGTGTGTGATATTACCAGTGTGACATCCTCTGTGTGGGATATTACCAGTGTGACATCCTCTGTGTGGGATATTACCAGTGTGACATCCTCTGTGTGGGATATTACCAGTGTGACATCCTCTGTGTGGGATATTACCAGTGTGACATCCTCTGTGTGGGATATTACCAGTGTGACATCCTCTGTGTGGGATATTACCTGTGTGACATCCTCGGTGTACGGTCCGTTTGCTGTGCGTGTGGTGCTGTTCAGAGTCTACATGTCGTCTCAGGGCACTGCTGAACAAAGTCTTCTTAGACTTTCTCTGACACACCTCCTCTGCCTGCACAACAATAACAGAGTTATCAGCCTCCACCTACATAACAGTCTATTTAACTCCCAGCGGTATGGTTGGAGTTGTGTTAAGGTGACAGCCAAAGGACACCATGTTAATAAATACACATTAACAAATGCAACTCAGGCTTTATTGAAAAAGTCTCACACATTCTCTATTTGACGAGGCGCAACACAGGGATGTCCCCTTTCATCACATTCATTTACAAATAGCGTCAAAGAACAAGTCCCTTCACCTCTGTCTTTGCCACGGCTTTGGGTCCGTGACGGTAAGATGAGACCCGTCGGCGTACATACGGACGTCTCTCCCCGGCCTCCAGTGGGAAATCCCCAGGAATTTCCCCAGTCAGCTCCTGCTGAGACAAACACATTTGTATCGCAGGACAAACACTCACAGTACCAGTCGGAAGTTTGGACTTTCATTGAAAAGACATTCTATCATGCGACTCATTTAGCCAGGTCTGTGTGTGTGTGGGGGGTACTGACTGCCTCTTGCAGACAGACTCTCCGTAGCTCAGCCAGTCTACTGTTCAGTAAGGTCTGTAGACTGCGTCTTCTCTCCTGTAGAACAGTCATCCTCTCAACTCGCTGCTTCCCTCCGTCCTGACTACCACACAGCACGTCTACACAAACAAACACACACAAACACATAAGCACAATAAACGTCCATCCTCCTTGAGCAACCGTATAACATAAGAATGCATATATAAGGCAAGGTTTCCTTACCAGGCGCTGAGATGAGATGACCTTTAACCTCCATGTCAGGTGCATCCCATGTGACCCCGCTGCTCTCAGTGCACCCCAACAGATCACTCACCTAAGGAAACACACCCAGGGAGTAGAGCAGGGGTCAGAGGGCAGGTCAATAGGATGGACCGGGTTGGGTTTCTGAGGCCCTGATGTTATGTCTGCTTCCTGGGTATATGTGTGTGTTCCCAGTCAGTAGGGATGGAGAACCAGCAGACTCCTTCAGGACCAGGTGCACAGTACCAGTTTTAAAGGGATACTGTGGCTCTCAACAGTGTCCATCCACCTTGGTCTTTTCCACATTGTAATGTGTTACAACATATGATCTAAATAGATTTAATTAGGGGGGTTTGCAGCTGTGAAAAAAGGAATGATAATGACACCAACATGACAACAACTAAGATGTGTGTGTGAGTGTGTGTGTGGGGGGGGGGGGGCGGTTTCTCACCTCCCAGTTGTGTATATATTCATGTGTGTTTCTGCAGTGGTCTAGGCTCGTGGCCATGAGCCACACTGCAGTGCCGAAACAGGCCTGGCGGGGGAGCCACTCAACAGTCCTCACCAGCGGCACTCTGTAAAAGAACACCACCAGAGCAGTGAAAACATCCAGAGGGGTCTGAACTCCACAAGGCACTGAAACACCAACACTGACCGAACAGCGTGTAGGTGCGCGGGACATGGCGTGATTTGTAGATGCAGTCGAACACAACGCCTGAAGTGTCAACGTAAAAAGCACTGATTCGGGGCGATCTCATCTGAGATAAAGGGGAAAACACGGGTCAGGAAGCACAAAGGACAACAACCCGAACAGGGGATGAACGGCCGCTGTTGAATGCCAGTCAGGCAGCAGAAGCACTGAGGCGTCAAAGCCCTTCAGGCACAGCATGGCTGGGCCGCAGATATGTGTTGTGATAAGAGACCTTCATGGTTACCACACCCACCCAGCCTAGGGCCTGTCCAGAAACCAACACTACCACCTAGACCGTACCCCCTTAACGGCTACAACCCGGAGGGTGCAGAAGATCTGGCAGGGCAAAGAGCATGGCCCCGTGGGGTCAGGGGATCGGGGGTTAGCCCCAACATGGACGTCCCAGCGATGCATGGGAACAGAAGTGAACAGGAAACGCGACCAGGAAATGCATCATCAAGCAGGAAGTCAGACAGGGAAACAGAGGAGACCAGAGAGGAGGGATGAATGGACCTAACCAAAACACTAACAATCAAATGCACATATGTTCAAAGGTTTTGAGAATTACATCAATATTAATATTCTCAAAGTCTGCATTCGCAATTTGCATGTACTCCAGAATGACAGGAATAATTATCAGATTAACTGCAATGAATTGCAAAGTCTCTCTTTGCCATACAAATGAACTTCATCCCCCCAAAAAACATTTCCACTGCATTTCAGCAAGCACCAGGACCGTCTCCTCAAGTTGATTCAGCTGCCGGATCTGGGCACAACCAGGGCAGAGCTCAGGAATGGCAGCAGGCAGGTGTGAGTGCATCAGCACGCACAGTGAGGCCAGGCCTTTTGGAGGATGGCCTGGTGTCAAGAAGGGCAGCAAAAAGCCACTTCTCTCCAGGAAAAACATCAGGGACAGACTGATGTTCTGCAAAAGGTACAGGGACTGGGGTAAAGTCATTTCCTCTGATAAAACCCCTCAAACATCACACAGCTGAAAACATTTTGCATGGAGGAGTGGGATTTTTTGCCCCCAGTCGATGTCAGAGACTGGTAGACAGTTATAAGAAATGTCTTACTGAGGTTATTTCAGCCAAAAGGGGAAATACAAGCTATACAAAACGATGTTGCCTATTCAGTGAATAGGGTTTTATTTGAGGCATGGATACTCTTTACCAATCAGAACAGAATAACTAAAAACACAATCCACAGACCAATCAGAACAGAATAACTAAAAACACAATCCACAGACCAATCAGAACAGAATAACTAAGGACACAAGAGAACACACGGTACACAGATCCCTTCTGACTGGAGGATCACACACTGATATTCTTCAGGGGCTGAATGGCAAACACACATCCAACCGGGTGGCAGAATGTGAAACAGTCCTGATATGCTGGTATCTTTGGTTAAACAAAACCTCCAAACGCATCCAGAAAACCCCCAATCTGTCCAGATGGCTGAACACTGTGGCAGCGTCAGCAGTGTTTTTTACAGGGCCGTTTTATATCTCTTGGTCCACTAGACCCAGTATAAACAATGATTATCTGTCCAGCTTCTTCCTGTTTGTGTGGGTTGAACGGCTGTGACAGCAGAAGCCTGGGGACAACTCTCTTCTCTGAACTGTAGGACTAAGTCTAAGCAGGTTATAATGCTCCGTAACTACTGCAAAGAGGGAGTGAATCGGGGGGAGAGAGGGAGAGAGAGTGGGAGGAGTGGGAGGAAGAGAGAAAGGGAGGGAAGGTCACTGTGGGTCACCGAAGGGATGAGGTCAGTGATTGGGCAGAAGTGACTGACAGGGCAGCAGGAACAAACACTCCGTAACCAATCAAAGACATGGTCCACACATTCTTCCCAAACACCCTGTCTCCTAGGTAGTACACAAGACCTGAGTGGCAATAGCAGTTTCCGAAACACTGTTGCCGGGTCACTGATGACGGGTCGCTGATGACGGGCGGCTGATGACGGGTTGCTGTTGCCGGGGTATTCATCTTTTAAATGTTTTGTTATATGGGATTCTTGGGAATATCCTGATTTTAATGTCCATATTTGAAATGTCCCTACGTAAATTGAAAACTAAAAAAACTATAAAATTTGCCAAGACAGGAGGAAACAACTTGACAACATGTTTTTTGTGCGGTGGGCCATCTAGCGATCTCAAAATAAACGCACAAACTCTTAGCGATTCTGGTGAATTACTAAAATGACAAAAATGTCCAGTGTGAGGACAGAAGGACAGGACAGATTGAGTGTCAGTATGGTGTTGGAGGGGAGAGCAGCTGAGATACAAGTTCTATCACGACCCTGTGAGGAAACAGGAATGTAAGTGGGGGGTGAGGCCATTTGTTCTACCATTTGTTTCAGGCTTTTCAGGACGTCTCCACAACACATGCTGCTTGCTGCTGCCTGCCGGAGTGTGTGTGTGTTGGTGTGTGTGTGTGTTGGTTTGTCTGTCTGTGTGTGTGTGTGTGTTGGTGTGTGTGTTGGTGTGTGTGTGTGTTGGTGTGTCTGTCTGTGTGTGTGTGTGTTGATGTGTCTGTGTGTGTTGGTGTGTCTGTCTGTGTGTGTTTATGTGTCTGTCTGTGTGTGAGTGTTGGTGTGTCTGTCTGTGGGTGTGTGTATTTGTGTTGGTGTGTCTGTCTGTCTGTGTGTGTGTGTGTGTTGGTGTGTCTGTGTTTGTGTGTAGGTGTGTGTTGGTGTGTCTGTGTGTGTGTGTAGGTGTGTGTTGGTGTGTCTGTCTGTGTTTGCGTGTCTGTGTGCGAGTGTCTGCTGCTGCTATCCAACCAGTGCTATTGAAGCACGTTATCACAACACATTAGATCACATAACTTGCCATCTGTACCTACCCAATGTGCTGTTATTGTGATCTGTTCTGATGTTGCCTGTGTTACCTCCTCAACAAATTAACTAAATTAACACACCGTCTGATGTAAGTGGCTCTGGGGGAGTCTTTACAGCTAAATCAGTAAGGACACTGGAGACAAAAACCGTTCAGACTGAAGATACAGGAGTTTGAATCCTGTCAGACTGAAGATACAGACTTTAGAATCCTGTCAGACTGAAGATACAGGCTTTAGAAATCTGTCAGACTGAAGATACAGGCTTTAGAAATCTGTCAGACTGAAGATACTGGCTTTAGAAATCTGTCAGACTGAAGATACAGGCGTTCACATGTTGTCTGACAGAAGATACAGGATTTCAAATGCTGTCAGACAGAAGATTCAGGCGTTCAAATCCTGTCAGACTGAGGCTGGGAATCCTCCACCAGGGCAAAGCCACCACTCAGCAGTTTGTCTGCCCTAGACTGCGAGAACACTGCACAATCCCACTGGACCAAGCACAGACACACTGATATGCATAAACACACACACAAATACACACACACACACACACACACAGATATTTATAAACACACACACAGACAGAGAGCTGTGCTGACAAGGGCATGTGGATACAGCTGCTATTTCCACATGGCCGATCCTCCTTATCCCCTCCACTCCTCCTCTCTCCTCCCTCCTCCACTCCTCATCCCATCCACTCCTCCTCCCTCCTCCACTCCTCCTCTCTTCTCTCTCCTCCACTCCTCATCCCATCCTCTCTCCTCCACTCCTCCTCTCTTCTCTCTCCTCCCTCCTCTACTCCTCATCCCCTCCTCTCTCCTCCCTCCTCCCCTCCTCATCCCATCCTCTCTCCTCCACTCCTCATCCCCTCTCTAGTCAGCTTTCTCCTCTCAATTCCACTCTTCTCTCAGTAGTCACTCCTCTTTTCTCTCTTTTCTCTCTCTCCTCCTCTCCCCTCTCTCCTCCCTCCTCCCACCTCCTCTCTCCTCTCTCTCCTCCTCTCTTCCCTCTCGTGTCTCTGCTGTTGCTCCATGTGCAGCCAGATATCTAACAGACAAAGATCTACTGAATACACAGTGTGTGTGTGTATTTACATACATGTGCGTTAATAGGTACTGTGCGTCTATACACCTATAATTCATCTGCAGGACAGGGAGAGGAGCATTGTCTATGAGCGCAGATAGAATTGCTGGAGCCACTGCCGGGTTGTTGTAGGTCTGTTTCCTCCAAGGCTCCCATACAAATTGGCTGTCACCTGTCAGGGCGAGGCACACATCCCTGGCCAAGGCCCCTCCCGGCGGGTCTCTGGCACCAGGCGTGTCAGCCGGACTGCCAGAGAACCAGCTGACCACGAGGGCCTGCCAGTCACACCCACACGCAGGCAGCCACACAGACCTGGGGCACAGGGTGCGTCGATCTAGCAGTTGGCGGGCCTGACGGGTTTGAGGCAGACACTGATTCACTGCCAAAGCCACATACGATTCAATGTCTTCTGGGGTGATCCCTTATATGAGTCACCGCCAAAGCCATATACGATTCAATGTCCTCTGTATTGCTCCTTATATGATTTACTGACAAAGACATATACGATTCAATGTCCTCTGTGTTGATCGCTTATATGATTCACTGACTAGTTCACCATCTCTACCATCTCTGTTCTCGTTCCATTAGCTTGACCTTGTTTGGTTCACGCCACATCTTCACTCCCTGAGATGAATGATCACTCTTTTCATTCCCACTGTAGTTTGCAGAGGTCATAACAAGAGATCGACAGCCATTTAAAGTCAATAAGGAATGAGGCCAGCTCCATTTAAACTGGTGAAGATGGTCTGTAGAGGACAACGGAATACAGAACATGAGAGATGACAAGAGAAACATGTCATTGGAGCACCATCAAGAATCTCACATCTGTCCTGATTCATTCATTTTGTTTACTGGGACTTTGTACATCTTCATCTAAGTCGTTCAGCTGATGGTCTTAGCCAGAGCAAATGGTCTGACCGCAGGTCAGAGGTCAGAGGAGGTGGGAAGAAAGCAAAGAAAAACAGGGTCTTTCAAGTGGAAATAGTGAGGTAATGTCCCCTCTTTAGCCATGCAGTGTGTTGTTTAATGAAAGGAGCATTGCCATCTGCAACATGGGCCACAGGGGGTGTGGTTAGGGAGTACCAGTGTGTCTCCACCTTCCTGCTCCGTCAACATCTACACTGTCAGCCAGAATGCTGAACTCCCTCACTTCTTGTGTGTCCGTGTGTGTACCTTCCTGTTCCATCACCATCTACACTGTCAGCCAGAACCTTGTGTGCGTGTGTGTGTATGTAGCAGGCAGACCAGATGGTCAGAGGGTGGAGAAATTCTTCATTTCCTAACTTAGTTTAACCCTGTGTCACCAAGTCAGGCTTCATAAACACACTAGACAAACACTGCAGCTCACGCAAGGCAGAGGACACTGGGTGCATTAAGTGCACACTCATCCGTATCACCGCTCCCATCCACTGAAGTGCACACTCATCTAAATCACCGCACCCATCCACTGAAGTGTACACTCATCCCAATCACCGCTGCCATCCACTGAAGTGTACACTCATCCCGTCACTGCAGGAGACAAGGATTCAGGAAAGGGGAAATATTGGCTAAGGGTTTGGGATACAGGAGAGATTGGTTATGGAGAAAGGGGAGATCAGTTAGGGTTATGTTTAGGGTGTTAGGAGATAGGATGAGGGAGATAGGAGAGGTGTTGACTTGTGACAGGTCCACTGGTCCAGAAGAAACCCTCACAAAATCAGACAACACTGTCTGAAAGTGTGTGTGTGTTTTTGTGTGTGTGTGTGTGCGCGCGCATGAGTGTGCAAGCATGAAGCCTAGGGATCGGAGTTGGGCAGAAATTTAACGTGCACAGCAACAACCAAATTGCCCCAGCAACAACCCAACAGCACCTTACGCTAGTAGAACACACAGATACACAGAGAGACATCCTCATAAATATCCAATACGTGCCATCCCTGGCACTACTATGCTGGCCCCAGGCCGTAGCCACTCCAACCACTGGACTGGGAAGAGTGTGTGTGGGTGTGTGTGTGTAGGGGGGGGGGGGGGGGGGGGGGGGGGGGGGGGGGGGGGGGGTGTCAGTCATACAACCCTCCTGTAGCGCTGGAAAGTAACAAACTACTGTGACTGGGTCGGGATTGCAGGCCCATTGAACAGAGTTAGCGGGGGCAATGATTCAATGTAAGCAATCTCAATAAATACCTAGATAGGCGTTCAACTCACAGGTCAGTTGGAGCTACAGCCAATGTTGCTCCATGGATATCGTCGCCTCCACAAAGCAGAGCATCATTGTGAACTAGGCAGAACACGACTAGGGCCAAAGAGATCATTGACTGGTTGACAGACAGTCGGATTGATTGTCATACAGTTCGAAGGAGCGGGTAATTGAATTATCTCTCTGGTTCTTAACTAATCCGTCGCGATAACACTTATTCTGAAGGCTGTTCTGGTTGCAACCACAACCTGCACATCTGGTACCCACATGCTCTTTGATGTCCCCCCGCCCTCCCCCCCCTCTCCCCCCCTCCCCCCTCGGCTGTTTTTTAGCCAGGACAGATGGAAGAGATAAGGTTATAATCTTAGTCCAAACTGTTTAATATATATATTTAGAATTAACTGATCACCATATTGGAGCAACTCACCTCCGTGACTCACCATCAAGTTTTGTTTATATGTTGATGACTTAGTCATCTCGTCACTGACAGAACAGGTACTAAAAAAGAGCCTTAATTTACCAGAACAGGGACTAAAACAGAGCCTTAATTTACCAGATCCTTGCAACGAAACCTTCCACAAAACAACAGCGACGCAATCAGTAAGGAGACACACATTTTGATGCCTGTCATGTCTCCGTAGTGCAAGAACTGTAGGAGGAGGTAGAGTGGCTATAATAATAAATAAATATATATGTGAGATTACATTAAGTGGGGGTCTCCCAACCCCCCCATTAAGTGGGGGTCGCAATTTCAAAGAAATATAAACAGTATTAAGCAAAAATCTGCGTAGTGAATGCAGAGCCATTGTCAGTGCAACTTTCCTCTACGACGCACCAAACAAATGCCACAGAGCAAACCTGTCTTTACTAGAAGCCTGTCTTTACCAGAAGCCTGTCTTTACCAGAACAGGGACTAGAACATAGCCTCAATTTACCAGGAACAGTAAGAACAGCTGACCCAGAAACAGCAGCTACAACCACTTGACCTTCAACAACAAAACTCAAATAGATGAAATTATCCATCCAAAATACATACACTAATTATTTGATATGAAATTACATCACAAACTTGAATATTACCTTATTCTAAGTAGAGATTTAGTATTTGGTATCAAGTTCACATAACACCTTGTAAAGATCAAATAAATCAAAAATGGGATAAACTTACAATGTACACACTCAGTGACCATGACCTGTCATTTGAGACAGGATGGTATAAAAACATGGACATTCAGAAAGGAAAGACTTCATGGGCGAGACAGATGAAAATGAACAACACTTCCTTTTTCACTGCTCAAGGTGATTCAACTCATTTTGTGAAATTAAAAGAAATACCTTTTTGAACTGTCTGCTAAAGAAAAAAACATCCAATATTTTAGGCTAAAACATATATACAGTCGATCTTGTCCATGTTAATTATGATCCTCTATGTTAGTAAGTGATGCATAGAAAGTGGGTCAGATGATAAGAGAGGAACAAAGGAAGAGAGAATATTGGTCTGCACAAAACTATTACTCATCTACTAATCACAACTCATTATTTGCAAAAACAGGGTTTCCTGTCTCCTTTCAGACTGGTCACCTCAAACCCCCCAGGATAACTGCCTTGTTTAGGGACAGACTGATCACCTCAACTCCCCAGGATAACTGCCTTGTTTAGGGACAGACTGATCACCTCAACTCCCCAGGATAACTGCCTTGTTTAGGGATAGACTGATCACCTCAACTCCCCAGGATAACTGCCTTGTTTAGGGACAGACTGATCACCTCAACTCCCCAGGATAACTGCCTTGTTTAGGGACAGACTGATCACCCCAAACCCCCAGGATAACTGCCTTGTTTTGGGACCGACTGATCACCTCAACTCCCCAGGATAACTGCCTTGTTTAGGGACGGACTGATCACCTCAACTCCTCAGGATAACTGCCTTGTTTAGGGATAGACTGATCACCCCAAACCCCCAGGATAACTGCCTTGTTTAGGGACAGACTGATCACCCCAAACCCCCAGGATAACTGCCTTGTTTAGGGATAGACTGATCACCCCAAACCCCCAGGATAACTGCCTTGTTTAGGGATAGACTGATCACCCCAAACCCCCAGGATAACTGCCTTGTTTAGGGATAGACTGGTCATCTTAAATCCCCAGGATAACTCAGGGATTCTATTGCTATCCAGACACTTTGGGCTACAGACAGACCAAAGAGAAAGACAAGACTGACATATGCAGACGGACAAGATGGCAGACCTATAGACAGGCAAGGCAGCTAGACACACAGAGAGCCAGCTGGATATAGAAGTGGATTCAGTCCTTAAAGAGCCGCACAGAGGGGAGAGGATGCACCAGGATGCACAGAAGACCATATTTGAATATTCAAAGCCGGTGGGGCTAGTGTGTGAGAGAATGTGTGTGAGAGAATGTGTGTGAGAGAATGTGTGTGAGAGAATGTGTGTGAGAGAATGTGTGTGAGAGAATGTGTGTGAGAGAATGTGTGTGTGTGTGTGTGTGTGTGTGTGCGTGGACCTGGCACACTTTGTGCAGGCATGGTAGTTTGAGATGCCAGGGAGAGGACAGGATGCAGAACAAACAACAACAACAACTAACCATATCAACTCAAAACAAACCCATATCACCCCAAAACAAACCTTCCTCCACATCCCAGAAGCCATATTACTCCAAAACAAACCTTCCTCCACATCCCAGAAGCCATATCACTCCAAAACAAACCTTCTTCCACATCCCAGAAGCCATATCACCCCAAAACAAAACCCTCCTCCAGATCCCAGAAGCCATATCACCCTAAAACATGTTCCCTGTTCACCCCCCTCTTCCAGGACGTGATCCTGGCTGTGGACCAGTCCTGAGCTGTGACAATGTGATGAAGCCAGGTTGTTGGTGAATTCAGCTCACTGGGCATCTCTCTCTCTCTCCCTTTCCTTCTGTCACTCCCATACACACACTCTCACACACACACACACTGCTAGCCTAGCTCCTCTGGGTTTAAGGCTAAAAACAACGTATGCATCAGCTTCACTGTAAGCAGACCACAGCATGTTTGAGCCGCATGCTGGGCTAAAACGTAAACCCCAGAGAAACTCTAAATACAGACCAAAAAGCAGACTACAAAGGACCTGCCACAAAGCAGACTACAAGATACAGACTACAGGCAGACTACAAAATACAGACCACAAAGCAGACTACAAAATACAGACTACAAAGCAGGGTTGCACCAGAGACAGAAAAAGACAGTAATAGGTTGAAGAGAGGGATGGTTGTAAATAAAGAGGAAGAGAGGGATCATCGTAGAGAGAGAGAGAGAGTAAGTGAAAGATGGTTAGAAAAAGAGATGCCAGGAAGAAAGTGTGGATAGTTGCAAAAAGAGGGAAAGAGACGGAAAGAAAGGGATGTCTTAAACAAAGGGAGAAAGACAGAGAAAGTGTATAGAGAGAGAAACAGAAAGATAGACACACAGAGGTAGGATTCCCAGCTGTCACATCATGAATTACTAGGTACTAAAGTTGTGTGAGTGTGTGAGTGTGTTACCAAGTACTATCAGCCCACAGCCACAACAGGCTGACAGCGATGTTCAGTAACAAAGGCCTCTAACTTCCATCTGCCCAGAGGCTCTGGACTAAACTAGCACGCTATCAAGGGACTAGGCTGATATTTGGGACGAAGGCAGAGGCTCAGTGGTTTACAGGTGAAGCTGACATCTAAGATGGATCCAGGGAACTACTGCAGCTACTGATTTCTCCCGTTACCAGACTGGTCTGGCGCCCATCTTTAAAACCATTAACTGCCAACATTATTCACTGACACCAAAGAAGACAGCTTTTATTACAGGTTCAATTTATACTGCATACTTATCTGGAGCAATTGCCAGGAGCAATTAGGGTTTAATGCCCTTGCTCAAGGCAACTACAACATGTTTCCTTTTTTGGTACATATTTTCTGCCTCTCGTTAATTGGTCCACCACTTTAAGGCACTGGGATATCTGCCGCATCACTAATAACTACCGGGATAACATGACCGGGATGATTAAAGGGATGAGATGAGAGGATTCTCTCCTCTACCCAAACTAGGGTGTCAGTCTGGGCCTATGCAATAGGGGAATTCACAGGAACCTCTAATAAAATGCTGGGAAGAACATTGCCCACAGGAGATTTATTTGATTGTTTAGATTTTTCCAGGACTATTTTTTATAATTTATTGGCCAAACAAATAACAGACACAAGGGAGAGGTTTTTGCTGAAAGAGCAGTGGGCGGATTCAAACCTATGCTGTATGTCGATCACAGAAAGTGGCTTACCACATACCCTCATGCGGTCACAGTAACCTGCTAACTGACAATAACACCTCAGTAACCTGCTAACTGTCAATAACACCTCAGTAACCTGCTAACTGACAATAACACCTCAGTAACCTGCTAACTGACAATAACACCTCAGTAACCTGCTAACTGACAATAACATCTCAGTAACCTGCTAACTGTCAATACCACCTCAGTAACCTGCTAACTGACAATAACACCTCAGTAACCTTCTAACTGACAATAACACCTCAGTAACCTGCTAACTGACAATGACACCTCAGTAACCTGCTAACTGACAATAACACCTCAGTAACCTGCTAACAGACAATAAACACCTCAGTCACCTGATAACTGACAATAACACTTCAGTAACCTGCTAACAGACAATAAACCCCTCAGTAACATGGTAAATTACAATGAACAAGTCTCTTTTCTCCTTCCCTCCCCGCTAACCTCCCTCCCACGTAGACTTTCCTGCTCAACAGCCCTGTCTCCAGGACAATAAAGCAAAGCCCAAACTATGTCTGGCATGACAACAAACCAACACCATTAGATCACAATGGTTCACCAGTAATACATTGGTTGCATGCCACTGCTGTAGCGCTGGCCAGTTTGGACTTTACAAGTGCTCCCCAATGAAGTCTTCATTAAAAGACCTCCATTGTGTGGGTATTGAAGGCTCTGGGAACTAAATATCTACACACGGTTGCTTAAGATAGTCATGTCAGGTGTTATGTCATTTTCCTGCAGCCTGTCTGAAGTCGGCGTCAAGAAGACAGGCACTACCCAGCTTGGTCCCAGGTCTGTTTTGTAGCCATTACTATGACAACAGTAGCGAACTGTACAGTACAAACTGATCTTGAAACAGGCTAGGTTACGGGCCCTCAGAATGTTTCCGGAATAAAACCTCCTTCCCTACAGAGTGCTCTCACCCACAGGTCTCTGGTGGCACAGCTAGTGCTCTATGTAGGGAACATTGTGCCGTTGGGGCCACAAGCTGATCTCCCAGACAGACTCAAGTGGTAGTTAGAGGAATGTCGGTTGGACAAAGGTTGTGTTTGTGGTGGACGAGGGCACTTCAAGGTGTGAAAGCGTTTCAGTCCGGCAAGTCAAAGGTCATGTTGACCTAATGATATAGACACATGGAGAGGGGAGAGGGGAGAAAAAGAGGAAGCAGAACGAGGGAGGAAGCCGGGAGGATGGATGATCTCCCAGCATGGGAAAGAGATCTCACAAGAAAACAACACCATGTCAGGTGTGATAGATGGCTAATGCCACTGTTATGGATGTCTTATAACACTGTTATAGATGGCCTAACACCACTGATAGATGGCACATACCACGGTTATAGATGGCTTATACCTGTTAAAGATGGTTTATAACACTGTTAAATATGGCTAAATAACAGATACAGGCTACATTAAAGAGTGCATTTCATCGTCCGTAATCTCCAGCTATCCTCAAAACAGTTTGATAGTGGGATTGGTCACGAAAGTGTCTTATAGGTACAAACAACTTTCTCTCAAAAGTGGCCATCCCATTTCCAACATTTCCCTAAGATAAATAGCTATGATGCTCCACAACATAGAAACAAAATGAATAGAACAATAGAGCAATCCTATGTTCTGTATGGATCAGTGACTACCGTCTGAAGACCAAGGCACATGGTCAGCAGTTCTTTTCTGATAAGAAGGAAACCAATTTAGCTGATTCCTTTGATGTGTCAGTCAATAATCTGGAGTTTTTCTCGAGAGATTCTTCTGTGAAAGTATTAGGTTAATTAGGTAAATTGCTCAAGGGCACACTGACGGACTTTTCACTTGCTTACAATCGTTCAGCCCATGTCTTTCTATTGGACACAATGTGTCCTTCTGGGTCTGGGTCATGGGTGAGGTGTGCAGCAGGAATGGGGATGAGGAGATAAGTAGGTAAGGCCATAAGGTAAGATGCAAAAAGAGTTACAAATAGTTAATGAGGTAAAGAGAAGGAGAAATCCCACTATCTAGTAGGTTGTGTTTGGTACAGCGCTCTGGCTGTCGTTGGCCTTGCTCAAAGACGTTGGTTTATATTTCACTAGTCAACTTGGGGATTTGACATGGCACCCTTTTGGTTTTACAACACTCGCTAGGCAACTGCTAGGTCACTCTGAACAACTGCTTCTGTAAATTCTCAACATGACTACTATTCCACTAGTACTCAAATTAGGATCCTCCACTGATTTATGGCACTGAATGGCACTGAATGGTCCTTAACCCCTAAGCTTGACTAGCCAAACCGAGCCCTGCCTTAAACCTACCATAGGTTACCATCATTACCCATGTAATGGGTATACAAATATCCTAAATGTTAAATATATATAAATATATATATATATAATAGAACGATCGGTGCATAGGGCAGGACATAATATGCCTTGCCTCTGTCTGCATGTCAGACTACTAAAATAACAATGCTGTACACACATACACACATACACACGCACGAACAGAGAAAAGCGCGCGCGCACACACACACGATCACACAGTAGGAACATTTAAACATGCTCAGTTTAGAATCCATTATCTGGGTTTTCCCACGAACAAATGTTAACAATGACCATGACTTTCCTAATATTAAAAAAATGACATATGCTGACGAATACTTGCTGACGGAAGGTGGACGCAGCTTCTTTAAATTTGTTTTATAAAAACCGGGGTAACTTGGGAAGAGGTTTTCCAGATAGGAACGTTGGTTGGGAAAGTTACACAACAAACGTATTCTTAATGACCGACTATTCGTATACAGCGATGTCCATTTGGTCACCCTGCTGCTACCGGAAACTGTGATAACAATGCGAAGCTTTTCTTACCTGCTAATCGTTTTTAACTCCTCTGTAGCAGAAGCGTAACCACTCTCCCGGAATGAGAAAGCTGCCGGCCGGAGCGATGACCGACGTCAGCCAAGGTATGCACCAACCGAACCAATCCTTCTCAACTCACACAGTACGTCCCCATAGTGCTCGTGACAACAGATCCGCCATACATGGTAAATAAATGACTAAATATGCAATTATAAACGAGTGGACGAAACTCCCTAAAGACCTGTTTAAAAGTCCTTATGAGTGGTTATCTTCGCTTCTATAATGCCTCCTGATTGACCGGAGCTGCGCAACTCCCCTTTCTCGCGGCTCCAGAGACTCTGCAAAAACCGACTTGTTGGGACGATACCAAATGGTCTAACGAAGGGGGTGTGAGCAGCAGTGGCCCCCGATATTTGAGAGACACACACCGCAGAATTAAATCTCTCATTTAGTTGGAAGTAATACAATAATCACTTTAGATCACTTCGTACACCTCGCCTTTTGTTAAGAGTTGAAGTATTCACTGAATTACTCGAAACGTATGGTCGTATGGTATGGTCCACTTAGGTACTGTTCTTAATTGTAGTTTATACTATTCAACTTAGTAGTTTGCCAGATGCAGGAACTCGAACTTCGTTCGGTTTTATGTGATGAAAAGCCTTTCAAGTAAAATCAATGCGGTCTTGAGTTTCAGCATCTCCTCAACGCATCTGCGTTAACTGCTTAGTAGCCTAATGTTGATGTTTATTGCGGAGCTATCTACTCTTTCAAGTGGAAATACATTTTTTAAAAAGCCAATGCCACCAGCTCACATATCTCTCAGTGCCCAAAACAAGTTAGCAACAAGGACGTGTCATTACAACCAGAGATACAGAGTTGGCTCGGCCCCCACACATCAGGTTTCAGTGCTAACAAATGTTAACAAATCTGTAACAAGGTAGATGACTTGTGCCATGTAGTAAGAATACAATTGGTCAGAACGGCACTCCGTCATTTTGTGCATTAGACAATGAACAGTTTGACCTGATATGAAAGTATCTAAACCTAAATCTGCAACGGGGCCCCCGAACTACTCCACAAGGGGAATAGGTGTTTACTGAGTTAGATAGACAGGAAGATACAGAGATCTACATATCAGGCTTCTGTGACCTTAAAGCCTACAGAAGGGCATTGCGAGACCCGTGGACCCAGCATGAGAAGCAGCAATGTGATTTACATTAGCAAATCAATAGATGCCCCCTGTACAGAAACCCTTTCACATTCAACCTCACTATTTAGGGTCACTAAGAAAGAATGCACCCACATCACATTTCCGCCATGACGTCTTTTAACATCATAAAGGTTGTGAAGGAGAAGCCTTCCATTGTACGGGACGTCACTTATTAAGATGTGAGCAAATTAATACAACGCAAACACACAAGATTGGATCATTCCAGACACTCTGAGAGTGTGGTGAGGGACCCGTTAAATGTTTACGCACCGGAAAACACCGGGATTTGCTGCTGGATTAACTCGAGATTGAAGGTCTTGTGACTCTAAGTGTGTTTAAAGTATTGTGCGAACCGCAGCGGTACAGGAATTACTGAAGAACACTGGACCCACATGACCGGCTGTTCTGTTGTCACCTATCATTGACATCACAGAGTTGTGTTGTGGTGTAAGCGGAGAGAGAGAGCAAGTGTGTGTGTGTGTGAGTGTGAGAATGTGTGCCTGAATGGGGGGAAGTTCAGCTAGGACTTAGAGCAGAGTTCATCTCCTGTACCCTTCCTGGAATTCACCCTGGACCAAAGAGGACGTCAGCGTTGGTCAGAGTTCCCACACTGGGAGAGGGAAGGCGGGCTCACAGATGGTTAGGCTCAACAAGGAAGAGAACTAATCAAAACAATAAGAGAAAAGCACGTTTTTGCAACCTCACTGCAGCCTTTTATACCTCTCAAAACCATATACTCCAGTTGCCAATTCGTTTTTAAAATCATTTCGCAACAATGAGTTGAAATGAACAGGGCCCCGGTGCCTTGGTGCTGCTCCACTGCTGTGCGTGAACTCTGGCAGCGGTTCAGTAATTACACAATAAGACAGGAGGGACACAATTAATCCAACATTAGACCAACGCTATCTGCCAACAGCAAAACAATACAGCAGATTAAAGATAGCATACATCACCTTTACTGGTTCAGGGTTGGACATACTGTTTACCAAAACGCACCATAGTAATTTGTTCATTATTTCTCAGTTATTATTAGGTTTTGCCCTACATTAACCCATTCCTGACTTTAACCCATTCCCGACTTTAAACCATCTCTGACTTTAAACCATCCCTGACTTTAAACCATCCCTGACTTTAAACCATCCCTGACTTTAAACCATCTCTGACTTTAAACCATCCCTGACTTTAAACCATCCCTGACTTCAACCCATCCCTGACTTTAACCCATCCCTGACTTTAAAGCATCCCTGACTTTAAACCCATCCCTGACTTTAAACCTATCTCTGACTTTAAACCCATCCCTGACTTCAACTCATCCCTATCCCTGACTTTAAACCATCCCTGACTTTAAACCATCCCTGACTTCAACCCATCCCTGACTTCAAACCTTCCCTGACTTTAACCCATCCCTGACTTTAACCCATCCCTGACTTTAAACCATCCCTGACTTTAACCCATCCCTGACTTTAACCCATCCCTGACTTTAAACCAGGGGTCTCCAAACCGTTCCACGGAGGGCCGAGTGTCTGCAGGTTTTCACTCTCACCTTGTACTTGATTGATTAATTATGTCACTGATTGGTTAGGTCTACCCTCATCTGGTTATTTAGGTCTGAACCTGGAACCAATTTAAAGGAAAAAACTAAAACCTGCAGACACTCGGCCCTCCGTGGAACGGTTTGGA
>JACXGK010007481.1:0-25300 GCA_016801125.1 Novumbra hubbsi | reverse complement strand
ATAGTGACAGGAGGTGGGGTATAGTGAGTTAGGGTTGGTCACAGCAGACAGGGGTTAGGATAGTGACAGGAGAGAGGGAATAGTGAGTTAGGGTTGGTCACAGCAGACAGGGGTTAGGATAGTGACAAGAGAGAGGGAATAGTGAGTTAGGGTTGGTCACAGCAGACAGGGGTTAGGATAGTGACAGGAGAGAGGGAATAGTGAGTTAGGGTTGGTCACAGCAGACAGGGGTTAGGATAGTGACAGGAGGAGGAGTGAGTGAAAGAGAGAAATGGAAGTACTGTAACAGATGGACTTAGAGGGATTACATGGATTTGGGATGGGTCTGTGACACAAATTCCCAAGAAAGACAGAAAAAGGAGTGTGGCTGGTGGACACGCACTCAACGCTGAACACGGGAGAGTGTGGCAGAGGAGGACGTCAAGGGAGCGGCAAGCTGGAAAAGGTAAGACTCATGGCTGCTCATTCTGACCTGAGGGCATGGAAATCATGAACAGCCCTAAACTAGGGGTAGGCTTGTGTCAGGGAGAGAGAAAAGGAAATGTTAGAGAAGAGGACAAACAAAAGTAGTCACATTGAAAAGAGGAGGGGGAGAAAGGAAGGGAGGAAAGGAAAGCGGAACGAAGATGAAGCATGTAGGGGACAACTGGGGGTGACTGGGGTCTTCTCAGGGTTTCTTCTCTACAAAATGTTTGTCGTAGAGAGGCATCTTTTTTTATGGCAAAAGTCTGGTTGGTAATGAGTACTTCCTAAAATGGAATGAGCCTGTTCTGACATTGTGTTTGCATGGTTCCAATAGCTTTCTTGACTTTACTTTATGTTACTTGTCTAATTGTCCTTGTGTCCAGTCCTTCCATAAAAACACAACTGAAATCATTGAATTTCAGAGAAAGTAGTAGTTTACATGAGAACTTAGCAGAGTAGGCACTTGGGTTCACTGGGTTTTCCGTGTGTCGTATAGGTCATTTAGAGTTCATTTCCTTTTGATCTTTACCCATTTGTCACGCCAGTGGATTTAAGTTCACGTTAGGTTTGCGTGTGTTTTAGGTTCTTGAACTGGGTTCTCTTCCACAGAGCCATCTCACTGCCTATCGAAACGATACCGGCAGGTCTAAACTGGTGCCCACTGGCAGGTCTGAACTGGTGCCCACTGGCAGGTCTGAACTGGTGCCCACTGGCAGGTCTGAACTGGTGCCCACTGGCAGGTCTGAACTGGTGCCCACTGGCAGGTCTGAACTGGTGCCCACTGGCAGGTCTGAACTGGGGCCCACTGGGACGGACGTGAAGATGCTCGTGATCCTAAAGTGGTCAGCAGTCTGATTCATCCGGCCTGTGTTAACGCTGCACGGATCAAGAGCCGTGTGAGAGAAGGGCCAGGAGAACGAGCCAGGATTTCACTCTCCAACACACCTGACACAAACAGATTAGAGCAGTTTACCATGGATTACCAGCAACACTAGATTTAGATCAGAGGCTTAACTCATAATTTCATCAAAAAAGTAATCCTTTGATTTTGCTCCCCTCATCTTCTTTAAACCGTACTTCTTTAAAGTAGTGATGAGAAGTAGAGTCAGGCCAGAACCTCCTAATCAGGGAGTTGTTCATTGTTAATGTGGTATGGGACATGAGGTGCTATCGGGAACTAATCCCACTCTAACCACTCCATATGCAAGTACATGTGACCCACATGTGTGAGTGGTCACCCAGCGTAGTACTATGACTAATATATACCATACCCGTCATAATATCACTTATCACTTGTACACCAAAAGAAAATGTATTCTAATCACATCTCTCCATCTGATTATATGACCTACGACTGGATCTTGTAAACACTCACAGAGTATCAGTTTGAAGTCCGTGGGATCGGAACTCACTGGATCCTATAACTGTAAGGCTTGAGTGTATAGTTGGGGGGCAGAAAAGCTATCTATAATAAGAGGAGGCTGTAGACTCCCTCTGTTCTTGAATGGATAGAAAGAAGAGATCTAGAACAGGACTGCTTACCAGGCAACGCTGGCCAGACAGACATATGTCCCCCCCACAATCCTTTTACTTTCCCCTGGTTTGACCCCTCTTCTCTGCATAATCCCTTTGTTCATTTGTACATTCTGTCCAGCTGTCATTTCCCACCCCTCTTTTATCTTGACAGACTCTTGTCCCACTCTAATCTGACCTTCCATTAACACCCATAGCACCAGAAAAGTGCTTATACATTATTTTTGTACTCTGTTTTATTTGAACTGGTCTAATTGAGTTCAATCTTTCATCATCCTCTTCACTATCAAAAAACTCAAACTGACATCTTATTTTTGACTCATTTATCCCCTTTTTACCACCCTCTTAATTCCCCCCCCTGTACACCTCTTCTCCTACCCTATCTCTATACACGTCCTCTCATGATCCCCTAAATTATTTCAATACACCTCCTTTTTCCCATGATCTGTCTCTATACACCTCTTTCTCCTGCCGTATCTCTATACACCTCCTCTCTTTCTCCTTCTCTATCTCTATACACCTCCTATCACATTCCCCTACTCTTTCTTTATACACCTCACTTTCTCCTGCTCTATCTCTATACACCTCCTCTCTTTCTCCTTCACTATCTCTATACACCTCCTATCACATTCCCCTAATCTTTCTTTATACACCTCCCTTTCCCCTGCTCTATCTATGCACACCTCTTTCCCCTCCCTTATCATTATAAAACACCTCTCTTCTCCCCCCTGCCCAGTCTCTATTCACCTCCTCTCATTCACTTTGTCCATATACCATCTCTCTTTCCCCTGCCCTATCTATATACACCTCATCTCTTTCTTTGTGTCTATACACCTCTCTCTTTCTCCTTCCTTGTCTATAAACCTCTCTATTTCTCCTTCCTTGTCTATACACCTCTCTCTTTCTCCTTCCTTGTCTATACACCTCTCTCTTTCTCCTTCCTTGTCTATACACCTCCTCTCCTGTCCCTACACTTCTCTCCTCCGCACTTTGAAACCATGTTGGAGAACCTGTCTCGCCGGTCCCGTTCCCTGTTGTCCCTCTCCTTGACCACTCTGGCTCTGGCCCTGTCCATCCTGGCTCTCTGCACCTCCTACTGGTGTGAGGGAACTCACAAGGTGGTCAAGCCCCTCTGCCTGTCTCCGGTCAAGATGAGAAACTGTGGCCAGAACAACAGTGAACCCTACACTACAGGTATGTAACCTACTGTACATAGTTGTCATTTCCATCCTATATAGAATGCAAAATGAAACCTTAGAGAAAACTGTTTTGCTGATTCTGGCCAATGGACTCTGCGACTGCCCATGACACAACATGTCAGCGTAACAGCTTTAATTGATTTCAAAGAAAGGTTCCCAAAATGGCAATGCCTAACACTGATTTAGGCTGAGTCTGCAGGATTGCTGTGTTTTGCCTCACATTCAAGAAAGATACTTGTGGTGAATGCTCACTGTATCCTGCCTGTCAGATGCAAGAACAAGGTTCAATTCTAAACCAGGTTTCAGATGTATTGGGGACTTCTGGGTCGGCCACAGGTTACAAGACAGCAGCGGCCTCTTCCACAGGTTCAAGATAAGAGAGGCAATCTGAATTAAATGCAAAATTACAGTGGGGAAGACAGACTTCCGCCCCTTCCAGTGCACCCAGATGCCTCATCAACTCCCAAGACCAGAAGCTACACATGTACAATCCACAACAATCCACACAATTTCAGACGGTACAAGTTTGCCTCAGGTTGAAACTAAATCCAACCTCTTAAAGAAGGCTGGGCATGGATGGCAGACCTCGAACATGACTCAGTGGAAGCTACACTATATGGCCAAAATTATGTGGACACCTCTACAGTTTACTTCAGGTGTTTCAGCCGGACGCTTTGCTCACAGGAGCATAGAATCCAGCCCATGAAATCTCCATAGGCAAACATTGGCAATGTGTTGTACGCAAGAGCATGGCACTGTCATAGGATGCCACCAGAGCCACAAGTCAGTTTGGGAAATTCTTGCCCTACTAGATCTGCTCCAGTCAACTGTAAGTGCTGTATTTTGGTAGGCAGAAGTGTCTATGAGCAGCAAGAGCCCAGCCACTAAGTGGTACACCCCGCAAACAGAGGGGCCACAGAGTGCTGGAATGTGTAGGGCCGAACCATTTGTTGCATCACTCACCATTCAGAGATCCAAACTGCCTCTGGAAGCGCCATCAGTACGGGAAATGTGCACAAAATGGGGTTTTGAGTGATGCCAAGCGTCAGCTGGAGTGGTGTAAACATGCCACCACTGTACTCTAAAGCAGTGGAAAAGTGCAAAGGGTCGTCTTACTGCCACAGGTGCATTCAGCTATGTGGCAACAGTTTGGGGAAGACCCTTTCCTGTTCCAGCAGGACTGTGCCCCTTTGCACAAAGAGGGGTCCATAAAGACATGATTCGACAAGGTTGGTGTGGAGAAATACAGATGCGTCCTGAGGTTTTGTCTTCCCTGCCTGTATTTCTTCAATAGATATCTGTAATCTAGTGAGATTAACAGCAATGCAATGGCATCCAGTAATCCAGTTAGACAGCTGTGGTGTACTTAATCTGGCCCAGCATCACTAGAGCAGGAGACTCACCTGACAGACACAAACACACACACACACATTTCTAATGTTATAACTACCATTGTTGTAGACAATGGACTGTAGGTAAATCCATTTAGAGGGATTACATCGTGTGTGAGTCGTAACTAGAGAGTACTGAAAATCAGGACTTCAATCAATCATTTCTAAGAATGGATGACAGAAGGACATCTGGGTCTTACTCAGAATTTGAAATATGTATTGTATTGAACCGATAGGGTAACTGAATTGGAACTAAGGAACTCTTGTCCCCAGAGAGCCCAACTCAGAACCCGTACAACCGGACCTTGCCCCCCCAGAGGAGAGATGAGCTGGCTAAGATCCGCCAGAGACAGATGGCCAATGCCGTCCACTACATCTGGGAGACAGGAGAGGACAAGTACACCTTCAGATACTTCCACACCGGCTTCTGGGAGAGCTGTGAGAAACACGTTGATGGTACAAAATAGCAAAGGCTACAAGCACTCTCTACTTCTCTCGATGTAATATTTTCAATATGTCCCGAAATTCTCCAAATTCTTTCCTCTAGGCGAGAAGTGTCGCAGCTTCATTGATCTGACTCCTGGGGAAACACAAGGTAGGAATAAATGGTCTGGTCTCTTACCCGACCACTCTCTTTCTCTCTCACCGTAATGCTCTTCTCTCTCACCGTTACTCTCTTCTCTCTCACCGTTACTCTCTTCTCTCTCACCGTAACTCTCTTACACACAGGTTTAAAGTAACACATTTGAGAATTTTATTAGTTGCAAATCATTTCTATATTCGATCATCAAGGGGAAATAAAGAGATGAGTATTGGTTCTATTTGCTATGTTGTTTGTGCTGTTCTGGTTCCCCTTTCCCCTTGGCAACGGGTCTATCTCTCCCGTGAAGAATTTTGAGGCGTCCCGAAAGACAGTGTGTTTGTGTCTCCAGGTGTCTTGTGGCTGTCAGTGATATCGGAGTTCACATACATCGGTCTGTTGGGGATAGACAGTGTGTTTGTGTCTCCAGGTGTCTTGTGGCTGTCAGTGATATCGGAGTTCACATACATCGGTCTGTTGGGGATAGACAGTGTGTTTGTGTCTCCAGGTGTCTTGTGGCTGTCAGTGATATCGGAGTTCACATACATCAGTCTGTTGGGGATAGACAGTGTGTTTGTGTCTCCAGGTGTCTTGTGGCTGTCAGTGATATCGGAGTTCACATACATCGGTCTGTTGGGGATAGGCTTTCTGTTGATGTGGCTGGAGGTGTTGTGTTCCCATAAGGAGATGCATGCTCTCAAAATCAACGCCTATGCTGCCGTCTGCACTGTACTTTCAGGTAAGGCCTCTACTCCAAAATCTCTCCCAAATAGCGCAGGATCGCCAAGTACCATTCCTTTGTGTTGTGTTCTTTAAAAGTGTACAGACCTAAAATACAACTGTATTATGGGGAAAACACGCGGTTTCTCATAATCTCCTCGTCCAGGTCTGATGGGGATGGTGGCCCACATGATGTACACCACGGTGTTCCAGATGACCGTCATCGTCGGGCCGAAAGACTGGAGGCCTCAGACCTGGGACTATGGCTGGTCATTTGCGTCGGTATTCATTTACCCTGTTAGTACAGTAGTAACTAATATAGACCCTTCTTTCAAAAGACTCTCTATGTAACAATTCCTCGTCCTGTCTGCATCTGGTATGTCCTCAGCCTGGCGTGGATCTCATTCAGTTGTTGTATGGGTGCTGCAGTCTTCACCCTCAACTCGTACACCAAGACCATCATCGAGCTGCGCCACAAACAGAGGCTCCGATTTGAGGAGGCCCGCGCTGCAAGCTACGCCCCGTCCTATGATGAAGTGGTCCCCGGGGGCGGGCTCTACTCTGTCAGCGGCTTATTGCAGTGCCCGGAGGGGATGATTGACGTGGCGTGGGCGCCGGACGGAACCGTAATGGGGGTGGGGAACGGGGATGTCCCGACTCTGGTGTTGGTGGGGGGTTGTGGGCCGGAGGGCTGCGAGGACTGCGAGAGAGAGATGGATGAGATGGAGCGAGAACGGGCGGACTCATCCTGTTAATGAGAGAAGTTCAGGGGCGAAGGGCAGCAGCAGAGGAGGACTTTGGGTAACATGTAGACGCCCTGAGCTCAGGACGGAAACCGTGACACGTACAACGCGAGAGGCAAATAGGTCCTAGGTAGGATCCTAGAACCTAGGATCATCTAGGTCTCCGCTGGTCGACTAGAACCAGATGGACATGGGGACTGGTACCGTGTCCCCTCATTGACCGTTATCACAGAGGACGGGGACATATTGGGTTTGTGTTACAACAATAGTGCCTAATGGTAAGAGATTGTAACAGTGCGTGGGCAAAAGTATCTGCGTTGGAAACGGTTTTGTTACAAGTATTCAATACTTCATTACCTGTATAAAACATGTTTTTTTTTTACTTGGATTTGTCCCATTCAGAAGCTATAAAATGAATTAGGATTTATATCAGTTGACAATATAATGCTGTTTATGTCCCCTAAACTTTCTCTGCTTTCACTATAAAGATGCTTTTTTTTGCTCCATCTTTCTCTCTTAGCTTTACTGTGGGAGTTCAACACACTACCAAAACATTAGTAATCAACTAAATCTCTCAATTGCCTCTAATGATCTGTCTCCCCCTCTTGGAAAGTTAACAGTTCCAACCCATCAACTATCATACATATCTAGACAAGTATGTATCCATAGAACTTAGTTCCTTCAAATATGCTACAGTTGGTGCATTCATTGATGCATATGACATGCACTAAACATAAAAGGCCATATTGGACCCCTATGTGTGGATGCAAAAAACACTGAAAATGTTCCGTTAGTCAATCCATTTCACAAGGACTGGACACTAGAGGACACAAGGCAAGATTAGAGATGTTCTTACAGTCTGCATTCAGATGCTGGACTAAAGATTATGACAGTAATCCTGAGTTGGATGGGTGGAAAGAGAGGACTGGGAGGGGGAGGAGAGTATGAGGGGCACAGAACGGTCCAGGAAAGAAATGGGTCATTCTTGAATTGCGGGGGAATTAGTGTCCCTTGACTTTGTAATCATCAAAAACACCTTAAAATTACAAATATTTGCATATCATACATATCTACACTCAGGAAGTCCAATCGAATAATATAATGACAGAAAACACACACACATACACTTGAATGCATAGCACATATTAACAAACATAGCATGAATACTTGAAGTGAATTATAGTGAAAGATCAAATCCTGGATTATCTAACCATATGGAAATACTATCAAAAACACAAAAACCATTTGCTTTGTCAATCACATATTTGGTTCTGAGTTTTTACTATAGAATTCTAACAGAAACATTATTGTTCTTACTACATATTTTTTTTATAGGTTACAGATTAATTGACACACATCATTTTGCTGTACACATAACTCTGCATATGGTAGATAGGGAGTTATCTACTATATGCAGAGTTCATATGGTGGATTACAGCTCCTTTATTTATATACATGTCTATGCTTACATATAATCCAGAAAAAACAACTATACAATACAAAATCATAATAAAGACAAAAGGTTTGATATTCTACAGATGTTCTGTTGTTGTTTCAAATACATACAAATTAATATCAGAACTTGTATCTATTACATTTGCATGATTCAAGGGTTCCTTATATATTGACAACATGTACACCTTCTTAGAAGAAGTATATTTATAAAATGAACAATGGTTACCGAATGATGAATGTGTATTTAGTAAATTGCAATGCACCTGATAGACATTACTTTGGGAATGCTAATATCCGGGTAATATGCAAGCAATAAGGCATGGGGGGTGTGCCATATGGCCAATAAAACACAGCTAAAATATTAAGCATTGCTCTTATAAACCTCTGTGATGCATTGTGTATAGGAAAAGCTTAAAGATGTGATTTATTGGCTATACACCACAGCCCCTCATGCCTTATTGGTTGCATTATATACACCGATCAGCCATAACATTATGACCGCTGACAGGTGAACTGAATCACACTGATAATATACACCAATCAGCCATATCATATTGTCCACTGACAGGTGAAGTAAATAACACTGATAATATACACCGATCAGCTATAACATAATGACCACCGACAGGTGAAGTGAATAACACTGACAATCTAGGATATATTATGCAGCAAGTGAACATTTTCCCCTCAAAACTGATGTGTTAGAGGCAGGAAAAATGGGCAATTTCAAGGATCGGAGCGATTTTGACAAGAGCCAAATTGTGATGGCTAGACAACAGGGTCAGAGCATCTCCAAAACAACAGCTCATGTGGGTTGTTCACAGTCTGCAGTGGTCAGTACCTGTGAGAAGTGGTCCAAGGAAGGAAAAGCGGTGAACGGGCAACAGGGTCACGGGCGACCAAGGCTCACTGATGCATGTGGGGAGTGAAGGCAGACCCGTCTGGTCCAACAGACGAGCTACTGTAGCTCAAATTGATGAAAAAGTTAGAACCTTGAGTCCTGCCATTTATGTGAATGTTACTTTGACAAGTGCCAACTACCTAAGAATTATTGTAGACCATGTACAATCTTTCATGGAAACGGTATTCCCTGATGGCATTGGCCTCTTTCAGCAAGATAATGCGGACTCCCTCCAAGGAAAAATGGTTCAGGAATGGTTTGAGGATCTAACAACGAATTCAAGGTGTTGACCTGACCTGCAAGCTCCCCAGATCTCAATCCAATCAAGCATCTGTGGGATGTGCTGGACACAAGTCAGATCCATGGAGGCCCCACCTCGCAACTTACAGGACTTAAAGGATCTGCTGCTAACGTCTTGGTTCCAGATACCACAGAACACCTTCAGAGGTCTAGTGGAGTCCATGCCTTGAGGGTTCAGTACTGTTTTGGGGTGCAAAAATGAGACCTACAAATTGTTAGGTAGGTGGTCATAATGTTATGGCTTTCAATAGTCTGATTTTACTGTGATTTGATGGTCAAAAGATTGCTACAGTCATGAACAAAGGCTTTGATCATTAATGGAGGTAAAATGTATCCCCTCTTTAAGAAGAAAATGAAGAACAGTTTTTGTTAAGAGAGTGGACATACACTCTCCTGAATTATTTTTTATTGTTTGTTGCAAGGCTTTTACTAAAGGTGGACATTACGAGATATTGGTAAAATGGAGACAAAGAGGCAAAGGGTTGGAGATGCAAATTTAACCCTGATTTCCACCAGGGAACCACAAATGTGAAGAATACAGAGGTTAGGAAGAAAGGACATCTCTAGGCGTTGATGGGACTGTAGTGGATGAGACGCATGGCATTTTCGTTGTCAGTCACCCCCTTTATGAACTCTCCTTCCGCCAACCGGTCTGAGAGATATAGAGAAAGAGTTGTAAGGCACTGGGATCCTATATATATATATATATACACTATATATATATATATTAGGGCAGGGAATCGATAAAAAAAAAAACATTTATGGCACAATTTGCTGTGATTAATCGCAGCAATTTTTTACATGTGGTAGAATCATTAAAATACTGCAATAAACCCATATTATTACATCTTGTGAACCGTAAACAAAACTACAGAGTAGTCACTCCCATCAATTATATGCAGCATCTTTATAAACAACAAACCTTTAAGGGTTCAATCCCAACGTCCCCCATAAACCCTGAGCCCTGCACCCTTACAGACTTAATTGATGTCACCTGGTAAGTGATTGAGTGTAAGAGGCTGCAAGGACTCAAATTGCTGACAAAAATTTGACAAAAAACCACTTTACCAAAGACCCAGTCAAATGATTTGTCTTTTCTGTAGCCAGCCTAATGTCATTTATAGATGTAATAGATGCTTTAAAAGTTCTACATTCGAATGATAACTGTTTGCTATAGTGGATGTATTCACTAGTAGCTATTACATGTCGGACAGCCATTTTATTTTATTTTGCTGCCCGATTACATTCTATTGCCATCTGTAAATGTTGTATAGATAGTAATACTATCAGTGACTTCTCTACAAATCTGTTAATTTGGTAACAGTTGGGTCTTGAATAAGATTTAGGGTAAATGTTAAGTTTAGGGTTAGGATCAACGTTAAGGTTAGAGTAAGAGTTATGGTTTGTATATAGTTAAAATTTAGTTAAAATGTTACTGATAGTTAATAGATCATCTGTACAGCATCTACTGAAGCAACACAAATAATAATCTGTCAATAAGGTTCCATCTAGCTGAAGGTAGCACTGTGACCTTAATGTAAATTATTTATCTATGCCAAGGTGGATTAAAACAGTTCTGGCGCCTCGAGGCACCAGAACAGTTTTAATCCACCTTTGGCATAGATTCTTTGAGTCTCTGGAATTCTACAGGAGGGGCGGAACAACATTCTTCCAAAAGATATTCCCTCATTGGGTCTTGTAATGATGGTGGTGGAGAGTCAAAGTCTGCCATAGGAGTTGAATTGGGTTGAAACAAGAGACTGTGAAGTGTATTGGATATGAATCATATTCATCCTCATCAAACCATTCAGTGCCAACTAAGCCCCAATAATGAACCCTCTTTGGTCACTTAGATCTTTTACTTTTGCCTGCTTATTATTGTAAAGGTTGTTAATGTCTTAATTGTATCATGCATTCATTATATTTCTCCACTGATTTATTCAGGGTTGTCCTTTAATTTTGTCTCTTACCATTGTCTGATTTATCAAAGTATCCCCACAGTTTGTTGGCTCTTTTCTCTGGTGTATTTTCGTCTTCGGGTAACTTAGGCTGATCTTCTCTAGGTATTAGTTTAAAGATTGCCTGAGAAAGAGAAAGGAGAGAGAGGAAGGGGGTAAATAGTGAGGGTAGAGCAGAACAAGAACTATGTATTTGAAATAGATGTTTTACATTCAAAATGTTCACATTTCTTGAATAACTAACTAGTCCCTTTACCCAGACAGAGTATGGTTCAGTCCCTTTACCCAGACAGAGCATGGTTCTGTCCCTTTACCCAGACAGAGCATGGTTCTGCCCCTTTACCCAGACAGAGCATGGTTCTGCCCCTTTACCCAGACAGAGCATAGTTCTGTCCCTTTACCCAGACAGAGCATGGTTCTGTCCCTTTACCCAGACAGAGCATGGTTCAGTCCCTTTACCCAGACAGAGCATGGTTCTGTCCCTATCCCCAATATAGCATGGTTCTGTCCCTATGCCCAGACAGAGCATAGTTCTGTCCCTATGCCCAGACAGAGCATAGTTCTGTCCCTTTACCCAGACAGAGCATGGTTCTGTCCCTATACCCAGACAGAGCATGGTTCTGTCCCTATCCCCAATATAGCATGTTTCTGTCCCTATACCCAGACAGAGCGTGGTTCTGTCCCTATACCCAGACAGAGCATGGTTCTGTCCCTATACCCAGACAGAGCGTGGTTCTGTCCCTATACCCAGACAGAGCATGGTTCTGTCCCTATACCCAGACAAAGCATGGTTCTGCCTCTTATCCGAGACTGAGCATGGTTCTGTCCCTATACCCAGACAGAGCATGGTTCTGTTCCTATACCCAGACAGAGCATGGTTCTGTGTGCCAACATTAGTGATGTCCAATAGAAGCTGGTCTGAAGTGACCCCTAGATATCTCCCCCCTATAGGAACCCAATTGACTTTGTTGGCCCCTCCTGTCATTAATCAGTGATGTTATCTTGAAGATACTGTGATTTATTAGAGGAATAACTTTGATTGAACTATTCATGGAACTACATGAACTGCGAACATTATTTAAAGATAAACTATTTAAAAGTGAACACATTTGAACCACTTCAATTGTGTGGTACCTCAATGGTACCCAGACATGTACAGTGGGGAGAACAAGTATTTGATACACTGCCAATTTTGCAGGTTTTCCTACTTACAAAGCATGTAGAGGTCTGTATTTTTATCATAGGTACACTTCAACTGTGAGAGACGGAATCTAAAACAAAAATCCAGAAAATCACATTGTGTGATTTTTAAGTAATTAATTTGCATTGTATTGCATGACATAAGTATTTGATACATTAGAAAAGCAGAACTTAATATTTGGTACAGGAACCTTTGTTTGCAATTACAGAGATTACACGTTTCCTGTAGTTCCTAACCAGGTTTACACACACTGCAGCAGGGATTTTGGCCCACTCCTCCATACAGACCTTCTCCAGATCCTTCAGGTTTCTGGGCTGTCGCTGGGCAATACGGACTTTCAGCTCCCTCCAAAGATTTTCTATTGGGTTCAGGTCTGGAGACTCACTAGGCCACTCTAGGACCTTGAGATGCTTCTTACGGTGCCCTGGCTGTGTGTTTCGGGTCGTTGTCATGCTGGAAGACCTAGCCACGACCCATCTTCAATGCTTTTACTGAGGGAAGGAGGTTGTTGGCCAAGATCTCACGATACATGGCCCCATCCATCCTCCCTTCAATGCGGTGCAGTCATCCTGTCCGGTTTGCAGAAAAGCATCGCCGAAGTTGGGATAGTGTTCTTGGGGTTGTACTCATCCTTCTTCGGCGAGTGGAGTTTAGACCAAAAAGCTCTATTTTTGTCTGATTAGACCACATGACCCTCTCTCATTCCTCCAGATGGTTGTTGGCAAACTTCAGACGGGCCTGGACATGCTCTGGCTTGTGCAGGTGGACTTTGCGTGCGCTGCAGGATTTTAATCCATAATGGCGTAGTGTGTTACTAATGGTTTTCTTTGAGACTGGGGTCCCAGCTCTCTTCAGGTCATTGACCAGGTCCTGCCGTGTAGTTCTGGGCTGATCCCTCACCTTCCTCATGATCATTGATGCCCCACAAGGTGAGATCTTGCATGGAGCCCCAGACCGAGGGTGATTGCCCGTCATCTTGAACTTCTTACATTTTCTAATAATTGCACCAACAGTTGTTGCCTTTTCACCAAGCTGCTTGCCTATTGTTCTGTAGCCCATCCCAGCATTGTGCAGGTCTACAATTTTATCCCTGATGTCCTTACACAGTTCTCTGGTCTAGGCCATTGTGGAGAGGTTGGAGTCTGTTTGATTGAGTGTGTGGACAGGTGTCTTTTCTACAGGTAACGAGTTCAAACAGGTGCAGTTAATACAGGTAATGAGTGGAGAACAGGAGGGCTTCTTAAAGAAAACCTAACAGGTCTGTGAGAGCCGGTTCTGGTTTTCTTACTGGTTGGTAGGTGATCAAATACTTATGTCATGCAATAAAATGCTAATTAATTACTCAAAAATCATACCATGTGATTTTCTGGATTTTCGTGATTTTTTTAGATTCCATCTCTCACAGTTGAAGTGTACCTATGATAGAAAATTACAGACCTCTACATGCTTTGTAAGTAGGAAAACCTGCAAAATCGGCAGAGTATCAAAAACTTGTTCTCCCCACTGTATCAGAGTTTCACTTGCAAGAAGGAATGACCCTCATCAAGTTTATTACAGCATGTCCTGGGCTATTTGACACGTTGTGCTATTTCACTATTATGTGGTTTTGCAGTGACACTCCAAATCGAATAAATCCACTGTAAAAATAGATTGTTTAGATTACAGACAATAAACTAAATAGCCCATTGGGGGCAAATCAGAACTTAGGTTCAGGAGTAGTATTACGAACAGGAGTGACTGTGCAATTGACAGTCAGGGTTTAAAGCTGCGTGTCCTGCATTAAGAGTCAGGAACCACTCATACTAAAACCACCCAGATTAACATGGATTATCACCACAACTAAGGCCATAGGCCAAACTGCAAGACGTTCTTTTTTCTAACATCTCCCTCTCTTACTATCCCCAGCCCATTCAGGCTGAGTCCTAATCCTGGCTTAAGTTTGGGTGAACATATTTTAGATCTGTCACTAAAGACAACTGTTATCAGTGGTGGGTTGACCCAGCATGCTATACCATACCACTTGCAGAAGAGCTGCCCAACACTTTTCCTACCCTCTTCTAGGTTATCTCTCCAATCCTAATTTAGTAGAACTGACACTAATAATTTGCTGGATCAAAAGCTAAGGTTAATCACAACCAGAGTTGGATTGAAAACCTACAGGAATGCCTTCAGAAACAGGGTAGAGTAGCACCACGCCACTGTATATAGCAAAGCCTTGACAAGTATAAACCCATGAAGAAGACAAGAAGGAAACGCTTGTTGATCCTCTGTGCCGGTGCATCCGCTAGGTTTGATGATTTTCACTGTAGCTGGCTCTCAGTTACATCCTAATATATTTGCTTAGAACAAATGAACAAAATGTTGAGTTTAAAATAAATTAATACAACGTGAAGGCAAATGCTAGTTAGCATTTTTCATTGAAGTAACTGGTAAACACTAACAATCTGCATGCAACACTGGGTAATGCTGTTGAGAGACTCTGTTCAAGGTAACATGGTGGTTAATGTGTTGTTAGTTAGTTTAATATTTACATATTAGGGATTCAGTCATGTTATTGCATAACATTGGAACAACGGTTCCCTAGGCTACATTGTCTAGATGCAAAACCATTAATCTTGTGGATTATCAGGAATGATTGGGCGGCTGAAACAGGCTTGAGCTCTACTGGTTAATTGATGATTAGGACCGGAACCTAAATACGGAGTGGAAGACAATTTATCTTTGATCACAGACTACTGATGAAATAATAAACAGCACATACATTTAATTGCATGGGTTTGATCCAATTGGCTGCACATCTTTTACTAATCTAACATCTGCATTCATGCAGATAAATATAATAGGATAGCCTACACAATGAGATTGAATAAGAGCAGGATTGTTCAAGCCCAAGTGATTAGCAACAAGCAGCAGGAAGCAGGTTTCAACATTCATCTAGTTCTCTTATAAAATATTGATTATGCTAATTACGCTGTTCAACACAATGCATAATAATTGCATGCTTTTTGTACAGTAGGAAAACATCATTGTGATTTTGATAAGATGGTGTTCTCTCAATATTTCGATTTTCACCATCATTTTGCAAACTCAAATTAGATCCCACTGGGTCAAATTAAAGTATTGCCCGTTGAACATTAATACAATTCTGCATGTTTCCAAATGATCTGTACATTTTTCACAGCATGACTTTACTTGCATAAAAATTAGAAACCAGGTTAGTCATAACAAAATATACAGTATTTTTATACGCATTCAATTTCCCAACGTATTATCATAAAATCGGCCTAACCCACTATAGATTGATGTATGAATTCCACCTATTCAATGTTTCTGCTTTAGATATCTCTTAGCCAATACATAGGATTTGTGATAACTCACCTGGCAGATGTTCTCCACTTCTGCCTTGGTGATGTATCCATTCTTGTCCACGTCGAACAGTGAGAAGGCCCACTCCAGCTTCCTTGACATCTTACCGGAGGACGTCATGTGCAGTGCGATGATGTACTCCTTGAAGTCCAGAGTGCCGTCCTCATTCGAGTCAAACGAACGGAATACGTGTCGAGCATAGGCCCTGGCTTCACTCTCTGGGAAGAAGCGCTCGTAGATCTGCTCAAACTCTTCTAGTGTGATGCGTCCAGAGGGACACTGTGTCTGGAAGTTCTCGTACCACTGGCACAGCTCATCCTCTGTGAACTTTGTGCTAAGCTTCAGTTCCTCCAAGATCTCTTTGGAAATGGTGCTGCTCTTAGCATTTCCCATGGTAGTATACTGTACTGTCCACAGGTGTCTTCTGCTTCCCTGCTTTCACTGGAATTTACTTTATATGGCTCTTTGCCTTTTCAGTCATGGATTTGTCTTCTGTTGGACGAAAACGTTGGACCTTGGCAGGTCCTACCAAATTATTTTTGTTGTTGAATCAGCCTTCCAGTCGTTATATATCCAGAAATGTTTACAAACCAATATAGTCCAACTAGCAACGCAAAATCACATCTTAACAGTAACTGAAATGTTCCCCAGTCTCCTGCTGAGAATTATACATCAACAAAGGCCTACATGTGTGAGCAGTGAAGAGACTATGAAGCCATGTGGTAGACACAGACCCATGGCACTCTGATGGGTGACGTAATTAGGAGGATGAGCTTGCAGGGGGGTGGAATCAGGATGCTAACTTGACGACTGGGCTAATTCAGTTAATGCCGGATTTACAGTGGCAGAGCTTCTCCCATATTAACTATTTTGTCTCTCTTTTGTTAAACAGTACATCTTGTATTTGGGTCTTTGTGCTGGCAAAGGTCTTATGCATTATACATGTATAGAGGTTTTTCATAAAACTATATCTGAACTCTCACACTTTACATATTTCAACAATAATCAGCACTGTAAAATTTTTTTTATAATAATAATAATAATTACGAAAGAATTTACAAGTCTAATATTTGAATGTACAATCACGTTACAATGAATGTATGAACAAGGTACAATCAAATGCATTACAATTAAAGTTTCTCGTGCCACCAATATTTTATATAGTGGCTTGTTAGGGCAGATTGTGAAACAGTGGTGGAAGATTGGGTACTGAATCCACCCAGGGATTAGTTTAATGGGAAGGCCAGACAACATTGTGTCATTTTACTCCATGAAAGTGTGTCCGAGGTAGGAAAGACAGTTGTTCTGCAGCTTTATGACCTTTAATAGTCATTTGTCATTTATCACCTCATTTATTTAATAAAGGGATTATTAGCATAGGTGGTCTAGGTTTCCTCTTTATGTTTCTCTTTCTCCTCTCTCCTCCCTACTCCTGTCTTTCTCCTCTCTCCTCCCTACTCCTGTCTCTCTTCCTCTCTCCACCCTACTCCAGTCTTTCTCCTCTCTCCTCCCTACTCCTGTCTCTCTTCCTCTCTCCACCCTACTCCAGTCTTTCTCCTCTCTCCTCCCTACTCCTGTCTTTCTCCTCTCTCCTCCCTACTCCTGTCTCTCTTCCTCTCTCCACCCTACTCCAGTCTTTCTCCTCTCTCCTCCCTACTCCTGTCTCTCTTCCTCTCTCCACCCTACTCCAGTCTTTCTCCTCTCTCCTCCCTACTCCTGTCTCTCTTCCTCTCTCCACCCTACTCCAGTCTTTCTCCTCTCTCCTCCCTACTCCTGTCTCTCCTTCTCTCTCCACCCTACTCCAGTCTTTCTCCTCTCTCCTCCCTACTCCTGATTCTTTCATCTCTCTCCTTTTTACCTCTGTTTCTTTCTCCTCTCTCTTGTCTCTTTCTCCTCCCTCCTCCCTACTCTTGTCTCTTTAACCTCTCTCCTCTTTACTCTTGTCTCTTTCGCCTCACTCCAGTCTCCTTCACGTCTCTTCTGCTGTCACTTTCCAACTGCCACCTCTCTCCTACGGTTTTTTTCTCCCCTTGTAACCTCTCTGCTCCTGTCTCCTTTGCTGCTCCTCCTCCACTTCAAACACACTGGTTGTAAACCTCGCCGGGGGGGTCGGCCCTTGAGGCTGAGGCTGCTGAGGCTGCTGAGGCGGTAGCTGCCTTATTATTAGTTGGGGAACGGAAACTCTGACACTTCAGTTCCATTCACAATATGTCTTTACCAATCAAACATCATACAGAGCGTTGCATGTCTTACTTCTCATTACTGACAGTCAGTGAACTTCTGCACACCTATACTAATAACCTAAACTTTACCAGCGTCAGCTAAAATGACAAAAATGTAAATCCATCTGTGACCTCATTTAATAAATAATATTCCTCAGAAGTGACCATGTTGGGGGACCATGTTGGGGGAGCTGTGGTCGGTGCCACAGTGATCAGAGTCATTCTGACAGATTTACAACCCTGGTTGCAGCACAGAGAAGGAGCCTGGGGTATCCACTGAGGGAGGTGCCTCCTGGGGTGGGTTGATGTTGGATAGGGTTGCCTTGTCTCATCCCAATCTAACTCTCTCTCTCGGCAGGATTTCCTCTCCTCTATAAATACACCCAATGAGCTTGTCTATTGGATTAGCGCTTTCCCACCTTGTAGCATCCTGACCCAAATACTGTCACTCAAAGTAATTACTACCTCTCCTCACAAAAACAATGACTTCTCTCTGACAGGTACTATTTGAGAGGTACCAGAAATGCGTTGCCCAAAAGCTCAGTGCTTTGGTTGCGGATGTGATGCTCAAACCACCACACTCCCCTGCCACCCCAAAACGTATCCAGTACAGCCCGATACCCTATGGATGGACACATAATAACTGCTTTTAGGACTATTTATATAATTTTCCTAACCTTAACCGTAAACTGTAAATGTCATATATTAAAGCAATACTGTACTTGTGATTACCTCAGGGTGGAAAAATGTAATAACCCTAAACATTAAGAAAAGGAAGGACATTTTTCTAAATGTGATCACTACAATTCAGCAAAACTAATGCCACGTTTTGCAGTAGAGCAGTGCAGAAAGAGAAATGGAGGAAGCGAAATGGGAAACATGAAAAGGGAAACATTTTAAGAACAACAAAAAAAAAACTTTAAAACAACTCCACGTCTGCACAAACAATGCCGTTATGGGACGCAACCCAGACCTTCTGAGAGAGAGGGAGGGAGAGGAGGAAGGGAGGAGGTCCTAGATAAATACCAGTTAATGGGTCCTAATGATGCCTCATGACAGACGAGAGCTTTCTACTGAAAACAATGAACGATAGAAACAAACAAATGATAACGATCATAACAGTCGCCATCTTTGTAGGCCCCAGGTTGTGACGCCACTGATAAAAGTTACAAGCCATGACTTCTTAGCTGACATTCCTTGACAGACTCACGGCCGAGAAGGTCAACATGATGTGGCCTTTGCTGACGCAGAGAACCATCATACATTAAGAGTTTTCTTTCATGACTTTGAAGGATTTCAATAGACCTGCATTTACACAGAATCCATTGTGCTATTGAGGCTTATGTTGATTGGAAGCCATTGATGTGAGTATCTATTTTATATTTTCTTTTAAATTAAATGATCGTAGTCAGTTGTTATTTTTTCCTTGGGTAAGAAATTGAGCTATGGACCATTCACATTTAGTATTGATTAACAATTTGGAAGCCTGATTCACAGATGAAATAAGCAGTAATAAAAAACAACTCTACTATATGCCTACTGACCCATGTGGCTGTTTTTTGATGACCTGAATTAGGGAGTTCTGGGGGCACTTGGGCTTCATGGTAAAATAAATTACCGCAAATGGACATGTTAATTTCTCTATTAGCAATTCCAGCAAAAAAACATTAGTAGAAAAATCTATATGAAAACATCCTGAAGAAACTGGGTTATTATTTGTTTGTTACTGGTTGTTGTTACAGTTGAAACTCATTGTATAGCATTATGGCCATATGATTAATTTAACAATAAATGTGTTTTTTTTATAAAACAATACAGAGGAAGATGCTCGCTCTCTGTGTGTTTTAACTGACTATTTTCTGGCACAGGACTGGACACACGACAGTTAACCAGTGGAACAACACAATAAACATCCAAAGGGAATATCAAAGAAAGAACAAAGCTACAACCTGAACCAACCTACAAAAACACCCAAATACCGGCAGTAAGGATGGACACCCTGGATCCCTCTGCACTCCCAATGTCTGACTCCATCGTGACTTATGACACCAAATCAGAGACGGTGATTCTACCTGGAGGGGTTGTCTCGCTGGCAGGCATCACCGTGATAACCGGGGGCGCTGAACTCTCCTGTGGGTCTTGCATGCTGGCCTTCAGTGTATGTGGCACTCTGATTGGCTTGAGCGTGGTTGCCCTGGGACTGTGGGACCAATCGCAGCAGATCAAGGGCCAGACCTCTCACCTCCTGGGGCTAGGATTGGTGATTCTGGCCATTAGCTTTGGGGCGGTGTGCAGTGTGGTGGGCTTTCGCCTCTTGACGAGGAGGAAAAAAATGAAGAGGGAGGATGGGAGAGTGGTTCTTATTGGGGAGAGAGGGAGGAGTGTCATAAAAACAGTGACAGTGTGAAATAAAAATAAATTGGAGAGAGGTATGAACATAAGAGATTCAAAGTCAAAGCCTTTTTAATGTCAAATGCAAAAAATATATTAGTTCTGAACAATGGAAATATTATGACATGGCACGAGTTATCTACGCAGTAGGGTTAAGTAAAAATATAAAGCAGCAGTTTTTTTAATAGGAATAAAAAATAAACGAACAAAATATATACATAACAGTGTAAACATGCAGTAATACCGAAGAGTGTGAATTGTTTATACAGTTGTCACGGTTATAGCAATTTGGTAGTCTGGCTATGGTGGTCACCATGTACTAGAGACACACTCATGTTTGGTGTGTATGTCAGAAATGGGTTTAACACCAAAAGAATACATTTAAGACAATCTCTGATTTCAAGTTTCTTCCTCCATGTTTCTGCCCTATTTTTGTTTCACAAAAACATACATTTTCTTTCTCTTTTCCTTCCTTTTTTCTCAATCTCCCACTTCCATCAGGAAGGCAAGCAACAGGAAAGAGTGATAATAAGAGGTTTCCTGTGGAAGAAAAGTAAATCTATGCGGTCCAAGTAGTTGATCACATTACGTAGTCGTTCCATGTCACTTCACACTTTCTTGATTTAACCTACTGGTTGTGAAACATTGCACAACATTCCCACAACCTCTTGTTGTGATGGAGGGTAGTAAGTGTAGGGGCTGTGGGTGCACTTTAAAAATATTGTTATAGTACCCAATTAAATAGCTGCCTATGCCCACGGATGTGTTTTTGTCTCCATCTGCTGGTATATGTCGGTATACCCCTTAGACACAAATTTGAGCTAAACTCTAGTTCTAGGTAAACTCCAACCACATAATTGACAGTAAAACAATTAACAAATCACACAAAAAATATTTAAAACCATCAATGCAATATAAACAGAAATGCAATTCTCTAATGCAGAAAAAGTACGTTAACATCACTAAAAATGACTAAAGTGAGTAGGTGCACCAAAATGGGTTAATAATGAAAAAGTTACTTTGCAGGGTCCAGCCTTCAATAAATACTAAAGACTTGGTCTGGATTGTTCTTAACCATATACCCTGAACTAGAGAAGCATTGGCCACCTTCGTAAAATTAAATTAAGTGAATGCAAAAATTTAACATTAAAAACGGTGAGTTATATTTTGGGCTCAAACATACGGGAGAGACATATAAAGTTATTTCAACACAATCGGTTTTCAAACACAAAACATTTCAATTAGCAGTAAGACTGTAAAACATTTCTGACCAGCTCTGCATGGATTGTGATGTATGTTTGGGGTAATTGACACTGCAGTTCCACCAAGGGCAAATCTACAATGCTGATCCATCCAAAAAGCTTGCTGACAATGGAGGTGGCATCAAACAGTTGATTTTGAGACTTGATAACCCTAAGACCATGTGTCCTTAAACTGTGATACTTGGGATTTTTGTTATGCCTAACTCCTCCATCTATGGGTAATATGTAAGTGTCCTCTTGACAACTTTGCAACGGTTCCAGACCGTTGTATTGTTGATCTTCGTAGGTCAACAATACTTTTCTTTTTTCAACGGTGATAAATGACAAAAACGGCACCAGTGATGATAACGTATATACTGTTAAGTACAATGAGCCAGTATGACAGCATTGGCACATACTAAATTCTGAAATACCGCCAACTCTGAAGTCTATATAACCCCAAAAATATGAACGGTTTCATACTACAACAATTGTTGAAATTCCTAGCATACAATATTCCATACAGAATATACAGAATATATACTCAATAGCAGCATAGTAAAAAAAACTGTATATTAAATTGGATACAGTCTTTGCAAACGCCTGCTGATCTGTGTCGTTCAGTTGTGCTTACAGTGTTCTACTGTGATTAACCGCTGGAATGCAGAGCAATAAAGGAAAAAATAACGAAACTAACTCAGACGTCGTTGGGTATTAGAGAGGGTCACCTGACAAACCTTCAGTCATCCTCGTCACGTGTCATTGGTCTAGTTTCAGTAACTTTTTTTATCCCTAGGAAAGTAAGACCAGCCCATGTCCCGCCTCCTTTTCAGGGCCATTGGGCCCAGCAAACAGTATCGTCGTTCCGACTGGCCATAACATGAATTCGAGTAACCGAGTCAGCTGTAAACCACTCCCCTTTCTTTAAACTCGCTTTAGAAGTTATGTTTTCTCCAAAGAGACTGGAATATCACACGTTTAAACAAAATTAAACAACTTTATAGGAACTACAGAGAGGCAAAGGTAAGTCGACACAGAGAACGCATTGATTCCGTGCTTAAGTCCTAACCACATACTTAAAAGTTAACGAAGATCTCTCAAGGTTTCAGTTGTCAGTCAGTGATATTTATTCATATTGTAAACGTCATCATATTATTGCACTTTAGGCCGGCTAAATCGACTCTGTGGATGTTTATTGCTTCTAAAAACACTACATTGTTTTTGGACGTCCGTGTGTTGCTGTTATTCTATTTCATAGTCGTGTGGAAAACATAGTACTCTACATTACCTATTCTACATAATCAGCAACAGGGAATCCACCTTGCTAAAATAAAGGTTTAGTAGCTAAGTCTGTACTACAGTCAGAAGTCTGGATCGTCGAGGAGGCCGTATTGCATAATTAATAGGCTATACTTTGACACTCCAGGGAGACTGCATGAATAACATAATAATGTGGCTTGTTCAAGTACAATGTCCATACAGCACAATTTTAACTCCAAAGGTTGGTCTAATCTATTATCCCGTGGAGTCCGTAGGTCAAAGGTTAAGGAGTACGGTCGCAAGACCTGCATCCAGTTCAATTAAATATTTGCTATTGCATGCCGTTCTCATATCAGATAATGATCTATTTAAACTAGTGTGTGTGAAAATGTCTATACAGCTGCATAACGTGACAAATATTTAATTGTAAAATATTACAATGTTTTGCTGGTTCGTTTGCTTTAAATCAGAGCTATTTTGGCATTTATAACAACCATTTCCTATTGATCAAATCTGCTTTTCCCAAATCACAATCTAACCTCTCATAGATTTGTCGTTAAGAAGCCCACCATCTACATAATTTGAGGCCACGTTACTGTTTCCTTTTTTGTTGCTGAGCACTGCCAAGCAAAGCCTTGTTTTGGCGGAGAACGATTGCCTTTTAGGTGATGGTATGTGGGGTACCTCCAAGTCCGGCATCTCAGCTGCTGATGGACAAGATACAGCCATGAGAAACAAAATCAGTCATGGAATCATTGCACACATGTGAGAAACATTGGCCAAGTATGAGATCGACAAGCAGGGATCTCTTTAGGGTTTAGGATGTTTTACAAGTACAGGCAGGTTGGGACACACCCAATGTATGTGTAATGTAGCTTAGAAGCCTTATGCTGACTGAAGTCAATCTCATTTTGTATCAGTGTCAACACAATTGCCTAACAGCACAACGTAAGCTGTCCTAATGTAAAATGCGTTGAGGACACAGGCCCAGACTGATAGTGCAAATTATAGTACACATCATTTCTATACCACGGTATCTTGGCAATGTCTATGGTTTCTATTCTCGCTGTCATACTGAGACACAGGAAACCAAAAAGAAAGACAAAACAGATGATGGAGACAAGACTATTAGTGTACAATACCGTCGCTTTGTATCGATCCGCATGCTTGTATCTCCTCAAGCAGCAGCAACAACAACAACAACCTTCCACTGACATTGTAGGTTTGACGGTTCTGTTTCTCTCTCTTGTAGAATGGGCACCACTTCCCCCCCAGACGTCCATTCTAAGTAGAATTAGAAGAGAAGAAGAGGCCTTTATTTATTTTACATGGGAGAGAGTGGATGAACAGTAAACATGGAAGAAAAACTCTGTACAGTCGAGGGAGGGGTGAAATGGGAGCAAGCAGGGGTGTGGAGAAGCTAGATAAACTAGTTGTATTAAATTGGTGTTTAATGAGGTAGGTGTGTTGGCAGACATTTTTATATATATATATATATATATATATATATATATACACCAATCATCAACGGCCCGTCTAGGAGAGACAGAAAGCTTGGGGGGAAGAGACATGGAGTGTGGAGAGAGTATCATGTGTGGTTCTGGGGAGCTGGACCTTGACCCTGACATAGTGAGCGAGGAGGCCGGGAAGCTGTACTCGGAACTACAGGTAAATCCATCACACCACCGCTATATACCCCCCTCCTCTACCGCTAGGTCTGCTGTCTTCTGTGGTTCTACCACGTGGTCTCCTCCCCCATGTCGCCCCCATTCTACAGACCGTGGTAGAGACTCATGGCGCCGGGGTGGTGGAGTCTCTGGTGCCCATCCTAGTCTGGGTCCTGGAGGGACTGGCCAGTTGCAGAGCCCAGCTCCGAGAGCGGGAGGAGGAGGCCGAGAGGGAGAAAGAAGAGAGAGACGAGCTGTTTGAGCGATACCAGAGTGAGAAGCTACTGAGGAGAGAAAGCCAAGAGGTACTGGGGCGTGGAGGGGTTTACGGGGCTCAGCGTTATCGTTGCGTCTCCCTCATGGAGTCATGACTTCAGGGATCATATGTGCTTAGGGTTTGGGTTCAGTTCCTGAAAAAAAACATAGTCCAAATGGTTTTATTGATTTTAAGATGTTCCCTTTTATTGGCCTGTAGCGGTATCTGGAGTTAGATGACCAGATTGAACAGGAGCGAAGGACGATCAGGGGAAGAGAGAAGGAGAGAGAGAGGAGAGAGAAGGATCTGGAGAAGAAGGCCAGAGAGCAGGCTGACCAATGTGCGTGTGGCTGGGTCATTCCTTTCTGTCTTGCTTGGTTCCTCGGTCTTTGGGCTCACTCTGTCCTCTGTGTTTGGGCTCACTCTGTCCTCTGTGTTTGGGCTCACTCTG